>RAHM01000093.1:598550-818825 GCA_003713295.1 Parotia lawesii | reverse complement strand
TGTGGTCTCTCTCCTCCTCGGAGCTGGGTCGGCGAGGGCCCACCCCCGGGCCTCGGGGGAAAAAAATTCTCCCGATGTGTTCTGATGTTGTTGAACAGTTCAGAAGAGAAGAAGGGAAAAAAAAAACAAAATCCCAGGAAACAAAGTTCAGCTTTCCGTCTCACGGCGGGGAGAGAAGCGGAAAAAAACCAAAAAAAAACCCCGAAATCGCTGGCTGAAAGAACAGGGTGCTCCGTCCTGCTCCTGCAGCCAGAGAACGCAGAGGAGTGTGTCTCTGTGTCCTTGAGAAACTGTTTTGAAAAGTTCGTTGGGTTTTTTTTCTTTTCTCCAGCTCAGTTTAAAGGCACAGAAAAGACACAATATTATTTTTTGGGCATAGAGCATGATAGGGGATACACACGATGGAGTCACCCCAAGACAGCTATTTTATGGTCACTTCCCTACTACCTGTGCTTTGCCTCATCAACCAAAAGTCTTGTTCTTGCTGCAGTAGCTATAATGGAAGTGAAACAGATAATGTTTGCGTTCCCCTGGGTGAATGAATGCCACCTCAGGTCTGCCTCACTTGGAGCTGGTGCTGCTGTCAAGGGCTCTTCACAAATTCTGTTTTCATCTGCCTGAAACTTATTTTTTGATAGATGTATTATGAATGTTAATGGTTCAAGGCTACTTAAGAAAGTATTTCTGGAAAAAGAGCTTAGGAAATTGGCTCTCTATCTTTGCTTGGAGATATTCGTTTGGCTGAGTGATCCCAGGATGCTTTTTCTAACACCTCTGATTTGAGAAAAATATATTTATAATAGATCTCTCTTGTGACTTGCACCTTTCTACCAGCAAACTCAATGCTTGTAAAAGACATTATTTATGGCACTTCCCTCTTGCCTTTGGAGAGTATTGTCTTTGCTGCTTGTGGTTTTGGTTGTTTGGTTTGATTTGTTGTTGTTGTGGAGTTTTTTGGAGGGGTGGTTTCTTTTTGTGGGTTTTTTGTTTGTTTCTTTATTTGTTGTTTCGTCGGCTTTGGGTTTGTTGGGCTTTTTGGTTTATTTTGTTTTTTTCCAGAAGTCTTATACTTATTTCCTGTGTCACTTATAGCCTCCCTTTTTCTTAGCTCAGTCAGTATCCATGTTTTCTGAACAAACTTTCAGTCAGAATCAGAATTACATGGCTGATAACTTCCTAACTTCTGAAAATGTTATTCAGCCCATGTTGTGTTCCTATTTTTTCTGATAGCAAAATCAAAACGTGAGGTTGTTTAGTAATATCCCTTATCCACAATGTTTCACTGCTTCTGAACCCCACCATGGTTATGCATTTCTGTAGTGCATTACTWTTTATTTTGAATGTTCACCAAGTTTTAGAATTGTTTCATAGAGTATTGCATCTCTCCTCTCCTCATTGTTTGAATTAATGACTGTCCTGCAGCTATCCATATTTATCTTCAGTATTCTGACTCCAGTGAAGCTTTCTTTTTTTTAATTTACCCATGCTGGGGTTTTGTCATGGCATTTTCGTTTCTTCATAGTGAGAACAGTTCAACGGCATGGCCATTCAAATTTCTGACAGAAGAATAACTATTGGAATGGACCTCAAATGTGATTGAATCCTTAAGAAAATTAAAGGTTTGGAGTGAACAGTTTTGTATCATGAAAATATGTGAGAAAAACTGGAGCCAGTAAGGAACTTAATGTAGTAGTTCTACAGGACTCAAATCTCTTCACTGATTTGTAGGGACTCTTGATGGTGAGCAAACTCCATGGAAAACATTAGAGCCATATTGTCCAGTATCAGCTGGAATACACCAATTTTCACTAATGCCTTAGCTACTTAGCTAGTAGCTGGGGTTTTTTTCTATAGAAAGGAACTAAATTGTCATTTTCTTATAATGCATTTTCCATTTGCGTCATTTCTCTTTGCCTCTTAATTAGTCTGCATGCTTGAGGCATGTTTAGCAGAGTGAATCTTTTGAGTCATCCTGTAAACTTAAACTCAGAGAGATAGGGTCCTTCTGCTCTTGAGTTCCTATCTCATATAGCTCAGTTCCTGTAGTTAATTCATTTACCTGTTGGTCTGTCATCAAGGCAGAGAAAGCAGGCCATGAGCCTTCCCTCTGCAGGTGCATTCTCCATCTTTCTGGTGGTACAGAACAGAAACAAAGAGAGCCATTACGTTATGGCTGTGCAAGTCTGAAGAAAGTTTTATATGTCCTCCATGACCCTAAATTAGTAGATGGTAATAACTGCAAAGGAGGTTGCTGAAGTTCTAATGGGTATTCCTACTACTGTCCATTAAGGTAAACTAAGTACGTTATTTTCCTGCTGCTGACACACAAAGGTCACTTGCAAGAGCCACTGCAGTGTCACCACTAATGGAAAGAAATAAAAGGCTGATACTTGGGCATATTTTAATAGCTTTCCTCAAATTCTGTAGGCAGCTGAAATTACATTACTTATTCTAAACTTCTGAATCTCGAATAGTGTTTATAGAGGCAGATGAGGATTTTCAAAAACAAAGCTTGAGGCAGAGTGGACACGTTTTCAGATGCTGATTTCTCTGACAACGTGCCATTTGAACTCTTCAGGCAAGTTTCAGTATCTGGTAGTAGCAAGATCCTGTAAAGAACAAAACACAACTTAATGAGGTCTGTGTTTTATTTCTCTGTCTTTATACGGCACTCCATGGATCTAAACATTTTGATATATTATTAAACATATAAAACTGACAGTAGAATTCAAGCTCAGTATTTATAAAACACTCCCTTATCTCTACACAGCTCTAAGTCTGTAGTAGGATAAACATTTAAGAGAATCTTTCATCTTCAACAGAACAGACAATTTAATTTCAGTCTTGTATGATATATTTTCCTACCCATGGAGTACCAAAGTGCTTTAAAAGACAAGTAAGTACAAAAGCGAATATATGGACGAACAGCAATTTGTATCATGTTCAGCAAAGCCAAATCATAGTTTCACTCCAAAAAGTGGATGGAGTTCTTTGTGCTCGGTGAAAATAAAAGTGGTGGACTTCAGTTCCTTTTGGTTGACTCTGAGCTGTTCCTTCTTACTACAACACAGAACGGTCTCAATTTTTTGCAGTGCTTGAAACAAAGATGCAAGGAAGAGAAATCAAAAGGTTGATAGTTTGATAGCTGGCTATGTTGCAATACAGTACTTATACAATACTAGACTTATTCACAGCATCTATAAAGGTAACAATTTTAAATATACAAGAAATTAAACAATAAAAACTTTTACCACGTTTTCTGACAGAAAAGAATTGCACTTCTGAGGCATATGGTCTACCATTATTTACTCTCAGCTCTTTCTTCAGAGATTGGAAGGTTCTTGTGTAAGCTTGAATCCCTTTAAAGCATAAATGGATATTCACCTTCCATCTATTCAGCAGCAAAGAGAAAGGAAAAAGGAAGCATGGTACTTGAAACAGTAGGAGTGCTTTTGACTGAGTACTGGTATGGTCATGAATCCTCATGCTTAGAGAAGAGAGTGGTAGCAATGAAATACACTGAAAGGTAACAAACCTTAAATGTATTCACGATGCTGTAGGTACTGCTGCAGAAAAAGTCATAAACTTCTAAATTCTACAGTCCAAACKCTAGATTTGCTAGACGTGAGTGTAACTTCAGAAGCCCTGCTTGCTACCTTTGCTTAAGAATGCACACAAACTGTGCTGGAAGGAAAAAAAACTGCTTCTAGCAGATTATTTTGTTGGACAAGGAGGACTGTAGGCTTAAAAATGCAGCTCTGCAACTCAATCCCTTGCAGATGGGCAGGACAGTTCAGTCTGTGGATTGTCTTATTGCTGTGCTGCAGTTGCTGCTATGAAACGGCAAAAATACACAAGACTATCCTCAAAACTTAGACTTTATAAACGAGCTGGCATGGAAGTGCTTGATTTAAAAAAATATTCTCAGTGTGTCATTCTCAGAGAAAAATATTCTTTGGTAAATTAACAGAACAACCAAACTTGACACATTTACCACACAAACACTTTTTACCAATATTTTTGCAAGGCTCTTTGGTCTGAAAGGACTCRAATCTGTTGAGATCCTATTTCACGATGACTTTCAGGTTTGGGTAGCACCCACAATACAGAGGTCGATTATTACTGAATTGTTCTACCTATGTAACTGATGGAATGRGTTTTTTCATATCTTGGTTAAGCCAAAGCTTAAAGTTATTGAATTTCRTGTTGGTTTTTTTTTCTTTTGAAACCACAAAATCACAATATTGTTTTATTTGGTTCTTTTATGACACCTTAAACTACTTTCTCCGTTGGCCATGCATGTGCAGCGCACCATACRAGAAAAAAAAGAAAAACCAAAAGGAGTATGTTGCTGATTTTTATCTCTATTTCAGATATAGATTACCACTCTCCTTTTGAAATACAGCCCACATGTGAAATAAGAAACACTGCTGGCAGTATATTGCTTTATTTTGGTACTGACCTTAGTGTAAGACCCACCCCCCCATACTCGGTCTGTAGTCATCTGCACTGTAGTGTTTTCATTGCCTTTCAACATCTGATGAGCAATTGTAGAGCAGCCCTAAAACTGTGATGGGAAAATGATCTAAGCTTCATATAAAATTTCATGTGGTGCCACTCTTCTGTGTCTGAGGCTGTCTGATTTTTGGTCTATGTGCATTTTTTGTCTAGAAGTCACTGGGAACACTTTTACAAAGGTTTACTGGATGTGAATAAATAAAAATTGACCTGAGGGTTTAAAGATTAAAACTAATGGAAAATTATTATTAAAGTCATTTTATGGAGGAGATTTTACCCACTCAGCACTATTTGAAAGATGTTTTCATATAATGAGCTAACTGCATGTACTTTTGAAAACAGATAAAAGGAAAAAGTTGGAGCCTTTACAAGGAAACCTAGTATCTCACCTGGCAACTCAGAAATGTGCTCTGTCATTCTCTTAACTATGTCAGGTAGAATCACTTATTCTGCTTGTCACTTTTTAAAATACTTTGAAAGCTACTGCTGTTCACATAGAGGATAAGGATATGAAAATACAGTTAATTATGAACCACGATTTGATCTAGGCTGGCACGAGGAAAAGTGCCCTGCTTCTAGGACAGGTGGTGGAAATTTCTATAGCTTGGCTTCAAATTTCGAAATCTCAGTCTGTGATTTTAGATGCCCAGCTAAAGTACCCAGAGATGAATGCTGAAGTGTCTCATGTCTTTCACAGTACTTACTCTGTTCTTCAGTAAAATCACCACTCATTTTGACATCTTAAACCCTACTGAGTCAATAAAAAGCTATACACCACTGTCCAGTGCTATAAATACAACAACTTTCTCTCTTCTGGAAATATTCCTCTTCTACACAGAATTTCTAAGCTATTCCAGCCTGATTTATGTTCTTTTATGATTTCTGCAGATACTTACAGGGGCCTAAACTGCAGTCACAATACCTCTTTCTATTTCATGCTACATCATATATGAAAACAAGCTGTTGTTTAAGGGGAAACAGAAATTGATTCATTCATTTTAGTAGCTAACCCAGCATTATTTCTTTGGACACTGTTTGCTGTCAATATTGATGGCTTTCTAACAAATTCTCAGCGTCCACAGGTTGACTTTTCCTAATGGACATCAACTAGAYGGCATAGCACAGTATGAGAAGCAAAACAGGAATTCCAAGTTGTAGGAATAAAATATGAGGTAACACACAGGCCTGTGATATACTGAATGATGGTGCTGACAGAATGGGCCATTTCTGAACCACTCTTGGGGGAAAAAAAGCTGCTTTTTTTTCCTTTTTTACACTACCTACCATGTTCTCATGGTAATATGAACTTCTCTGCAGGATAAATTACTATAAACCTGGTTTCACTACATTAATTTTTAAAATGTTTATTGTTCATATTTGAAATGAAATATAAGTCTTAGGCTACACCTCAGCCTTTATGTACTGGCATTCAGATATAGCATACAGCTTTTATAGCATTACTGTTGTATCTATTAATCAATGATGTATTTTTAAAAGCATTTAATACATTAATTCTTTATTTTTCATCAAGACCTCTTTCAGTCATTTCCTGGCGTAGTAATCGTGTAAGAACCTCAGCAATAACAGTAACACTGCACAGTAATTAATACTGCATAAGAGGTCAGATTAGCTGGTATAACTTCTTGTTTCTGAGTTTTCTAAATATTTTATGATTTTTGACTGCAATGCTTTAATTAATCTGTCTCCAGTATTCTATATTACATCCTGTGTGAAACTGTACTTTTCTTCCAAGAAGTTCAGTGACTATTAAGTAGGTAGGAAATATTGTTTTCATCTATTAAATTAAGGTGCAGAGAAAAGTTTGTGCTTTGTTGTTGTTGTTTGTTTAAAATCCTGAAAATAGGATAAATCAGCATTTTTTAAATATATGGATTTAGGATGAGAAGTCCTGAATTATTGAAGGTGACCCTTCCTGACATCTCTAGATCTATAAATGGAGCCATCTTACCCTTGGCTCTTATGGAGTCTGTGTTTTCTAATGACAGCAAGTATAGAAGTTGGAAGGGACCTTTCTCTTGTCTTATCAAAGGAACAAAGCTGGTGGTAGACAAAATCTGTGCAAATGCAAGCCCTCCCCTTCAATAATTAAATAGTAGGAATAGCTTGAAAACAGGTCCACAAGAAATAGAATCCCTGTGGAGTTTCTACCTGCTCCTATTTTGGATTTTGTCTAGGAAAGTTGTTTCCAGGATGATGTAAAACTGACTTCTCAGCACAACCAGTGCTATAATTTGAAGTGAAACAATCACTAAAATGTAGGAGAAGACATACATATATATTTAAAGCTTCCAGCCAGTGTGAGGGGAAGTGTATGTCAATAGGAATGGAAAATGGATGCTAACTAGCAAACATAGCAATAAAACATATGCTACAGAAGCTATAGGGTTTTTTTTTTAATACAGAAAGAAATCACATTGGTTCAAAATCAATACTTATTGCTGCTGGATTCAAGTGTAGTGAACTGTACATCCTTAATCACGAGTCTAAATGCCTCACTGCCAAAAGTATGCACATGATGGGCGCTCTGCAGCTTGACAGGAGTTGCATTTTAAGATTGCAAATGACTGTGCACTTAAGAGAAAAGTTGCAATTATTCTTCCTGATTACAAAAGCACTGCCTGCCAGGTAGAGAAGAGAATCTTGCTTGTATGTGCTGGCATGTTATTTTCATAAACTATTCATTGCTTGCCATTATATTGACATGGATTTAGGATTCAGTGGAGTCAAAGCAAAGTGCCACTTTAATCTGATTTTTTTGGTCTTGTCAGCTAGGTATATTCTTTTTTAGAAATGCATGTTATTGTACACAAATATGATAGTCTCAAAATACTGCCTTTAACTCATGACATTCTCATTAATTTTTTAGTGTATGTATCTCATGACATCACTAGGGAATACATTTTGTTGAGTTTTTATCTCTTAACTATTTAAAATGGATTGGTTTGATGGCTATATTTTTTCCCCAAAAATTTATAGAACTAATAAAAAACTGAGATAGCAATTTAATATTCTTATAGAGTTCTGTGAATACTCCATTTCAAAAATTTGTATCCTGGTAAGGTTTCCTATAAAATTCTCAAGAAATTCCTGTTATCTATGAAGTAATTCTTGCCATGTTTTTAAGGAAAGCAAACATGATGTGAGCTCTTCAGTTTCTATTCACTGGTGTGCCTCTGTTACTTTAGAGAATGGTGCTGGTTTACAGCAACTGCAGAAGCGCTCCAGTGTCATACAAAATGCTTCTCACTAAGCTGCCACCCCCTTGGCAGGGGACAAAGTAAAGTCATCAAAATATTCCAACAAGTGCTGACAACTGGCTGCATAAACTGAGTGTTCCATCTGTGCACTACACGTAAATCACATACTGTGTCCTGTCAGAAATTTTTTAACCTCATACATGTGCTGCTACCTGCTGAACTACTGTTTGCTCTTCCTGGGTAGCTGGGAGGGGTGAAGGGGGTTGGARCTCTCTAACTCAATTTTTTTTCTTCTCAGATATATAACAAGATGTGTGTACATATATTTTCACATACATAGAGGCATTTCAGTTGGTATGCACATATAATTACTGCAAGAGTTCAATGTTTCTTGTTTAAAACAAACCATAAATCAGAGAATTTTATCATTTTATGGTTTTGGATGATACTATTTGCAACAAATCATCCTGCAGAATTTTAGCCCACCAACCTCCAGTTTGACTGAGTTGGTTTCTTTTCAACCTGGCATTTTTGCCAATGTGAATGCTTCTAAATGTGTTCTAAATTACTTGTTTGTTCATGGTTGCAAATGAGATTCTGTAAGAGAAAGGGAATGTGAAAGGCAAAAGCTAAAATAAAAAATCAGGACTAGCAGAAATCTTGACTCTTTTGTTGGCAGCCCGAAAACACTTTTGTTGAATGCAATTATTCTATTGAAAAACTGTTTTGCTGTAGCTCACAGGTCACAGGATAATTAATGAGAAAACTTGGTAAAAAAAAAAAAAAGGCAGTTGGATTTTTTTTTCATTTTTACAATGTGTTTGTGGATTGTACTTATGCTTTCAGGTGCTTTACACCTAAAAGAGCTGAAAGGTCATTGTGTTAGAATGCCACATGATGAATATGTGAGAGCAATACAGCAACAGCAAAATGTTGTGGGCAATGTGCTAAGGCAATGCATCATACCCTCAACCAGAGGGGTAAAATGTCAAACTCTCTTCATTAACCTGTTTAGTCTTTGACACTTCGCTCTAGTGAGGACCTCAGAACTGAGCAAAAGTGTAGTCCTTGTGGCAGTGTCTCTGAGAAAGTGATATAATTTCTTTTGATCTGCTCTCTTTCCTGTGTACTTCTACTGTAGCCTTTATTTCTGTTTCTCAAACCTTTCCACTGGAGTATTTTTTAGAAAGTAAACAGTACTTCTCTCTCCTAAGCTAATGGCTTTGGATAGAATAATCAAAATTATGCTCTGATCTATCATTATGCAATTCAAATACATATACCATTAAAGACCTGCTGCTAATGAAACAGTGTTGTTACTCTCTTTCCATGAGATCTAGGGGTCAGCTCGCTCAGGGGACTCCATCTGCTGCCCGTGCAAGAGCCCAGGTTTCTACATCCTCTAGCATAGTTCCCTAAATTATGGCGTCTTTTAGCATTTGGTCTGACCCTCCAGGCTCCCTACTGCTGTTTCCTTGTACGTGTCTCCAGACACTATGAAATCATGTGGCATGTGGGTAATGCTATCAACTTGCTTGGAAAGCTGTCTTAAGTTCTAATCAGAAATAGACAATATAAGAGTTAGACTTTCCTAATTCATCATTAATTTGCTTTCCTGTCAGTCTCTACATTTGTTTTTGGGGCTGACTTTCTTCTTTGTTACTCTGAAGTTAATTCCTTTACTGGTGTCTCGCACTTGTGTAGCTACAACTTTGGATCTTAGTGCATGTGTCTAAGTGTAAACACATGCCTACTGCCCTTACTTTTTAGAATAATCTTTCTTCAAGTATTTGTCATCTGCCTAAGGGCTTTTATAAACTCTTTAGTTCCTAAAGTTGCTAATTTCCAATATAAAACTGAGCACAGAAGTTTTGAGTGTCCGCACAAGTTTTAAAGGATGTCTTCCTTTTGTTTTCTTCTGAACTTGCCTTGCAAGGTTATGAACAATCTTGTCCTCATGGTTTCAAATGAACTGTTCATGTATTTAAGTGTTAATGAGACAAATATGTGCTTTGTTGGATTGGCTTCTGCTGGACAAAACCCATTAAAATTTCTGTCTTTTGCTATACTGAGATGAAATTCCTTTCATCCTGAAGATAATGGCTGAAGTCACTTGGGGCAGTATTTAAACATTTGTAAAATGATACATTTAACTTGTATCTATCCAACCTTTTGTAACATAGAGGGTATTGTGTCAGGGTATTTTTTTTTTTTTTTGGTGGGGGGGGATAATTTGTTTGGGCTTTTTTGAAAGACTATTATTATTGTCAATTACCAAAGAACGTGCCTAGGATTTTTTTTTTCTATGAACTGATAGGAAACTAGACACCTACCTTATATGCATCGTTTTAGCCTAACACTAGTTTTTATATCTCATGGAAAAATAGAGGTTTGTAGCACAACTGCTGACACATCCTTAGCTATAGCATTGCTACTCGGTGCTGCTGTAATACAGTACATATTTCTTTGTGAAAGAAATGAAAGCTGCAATAATAAAGCTTAACTTTACGGTATTGAAATTCGCTGTGTTTGTACCTCCAGGGAGAAAAACAATTAGAGAAAGACAATCTACCTAAATAGGCTGGGAAACTGAATTGCTCTGTCTATGCTTCATTACCCTCCCTCTTTCTCATCTCACACTTTCCACAAATAGCATGATTATGTTTACCTGACATCTTCATGCTTCCCTGCTGAGCAGGCTGAGGAAGACTTGCAGCTGAGATCAGCAGTGCTTTCTATGTGGAATGACTGAGATTTTTTTTGTTTAACGTATCCAATACTTGGGCTATTTCAGCTGAGAACTTCAGAGTGTCCCTGGATTCTGGTAGGGAGCAGAATAAATGAAGTGCCAATGAGCATTTTTTTTTAAAATGACCCTTGGCTATTACAAGTCCTATCTTGGCTGATGTTATGTTAATACATCCTTAGTTGCCTGATAGAAAGGCATGGCCTGAGATGCTGAACATCAACTTGGTGACCTTCATAACTGRTAGAAAGCCTGACAAATTTTTCATGAAGATGCCTTTGAGCACCAGAACAACAGTCAACTCTAAGAGTGGCACTGAAATAAAATGCCCTTTTACAGATAAAAGCCTTAATAGACAGAGAAAAGATCTGGGATGAGGCATGCTGTGAATGTTACCAAAGGGCTTTTCACTGACTCCCTTGAAGAAGTGAATCATAAATCCAGAACAAAAAGACTTGGAAAATATGCAGGTTGTCCTTATAAGGAACAGGTATTTTATTTTTCAGACTTCCCAGGTAACAGAGAATTCAGCACTTTCCTGTTCTGAGTTGCCAAGTTATAAATCTAAATAACTAAACTACAGATAATTGGACACAATTCCTCAAATTAGAAACCAAAATTACATGTGAGAATTAATGACATTTCATTATGCATTTCCATCTACATTAATAAACTATGACTGTATTAGTCTTAGCAGCAGCATACAAGTCTCTTTTTCTTATAGCCTTTGGGATCTTATTCTAAATCTAGATTTAATCTAACGCTGCATGAGCTGCTKGATTTGAATTCATTTGCATCTCAGTTTGAAGAACTCAACTACTCAGTCAAAACAATATTGTGAAACACCTAGGTACCTGTGAATCTATGTGTAAACTCTGAGTGTATATGATATAGGCTTAATACCAGTAGCCTAAAACCCTGCTACTTCAGTTCAAAATGTTTGGAAAGATGTTGACTGGAACAAGGTTTTGGTCTTTCTGGTTTTCTGTCTTTGCATCTTACAGTGCACATGACCTGAACTTGCTCTTTAGGTGCCAAAAGCTGCTTCTGATCTCAGAGTCCTGAATAACTAAAGGTTTTTTTCTGCATTTTGCTAAATGGCATAAAATTGAAAGTGTGGAATTAATAGGCACCCTGGCTTTTTTGCCCTTTCACTTGTACTTTCTCTTGCTTGTTACAGTTAAATGACTAGGCAGCTGTCCTGAACTTTCCTTACAACATGGACTATGTTAAATTGAAATCTGCAGATTTGTTGATTTAGGGTTTCGGGACATGGTTTTGTTTGGGGTTGGTTTGTTTGTTTCTTTTTTCACAAGCAGCAATGTAATGGATCCCATCTTCACATTAGGGAAAAACCTAAGCCAGGCTAGTTCAGATCAGAATTAGTAACCTGAATGAAAGCACGATTTCCTTTCTGACTGCCTCCAAATTCATGCTCCATCATCTCAAAGCTAAAACCTCCTGCAAAGCTACAATATGTTGCTGATATTACTGGCCAACAATCCTGGATCTGTTAGCAGTCCTGCATTAATCATTTTGGGTGTCACATTGTTATTGGAAAGGTGTGCACAGACAGGCTGATACCTTACAGTTCATATCTCAAAGGATCCTGGAACTGATTTATTTTAGCATAAACTCTGCAGGGCCTACGCAACAACCATGGTCTTTTTGGACTTCAGACAACAATAGTGACAGCATGGTTCCCACCTCCAAAAACTCGTAAGGAAATACGTCTCAACATACCTGGAAATATCAGCAAGATAGAATTCATTTYGTGTGCAATGACCAAAGTCAGGCTATTGACCCCCTGTGTGTGTTACAGCAAGCGAGTGAAGGGCAGCTATGGCAAGTTAATAAACCAACTTGCTCTCATTCAGTGACAATACCTGTGCAGTTTATATTATACTGATCTAGGCTCAGATCCTTCAATCACTAATTCAAGTAAAGGATTTAACAGAAAGCAGTATTATTGCAGCTCACATTTTAAAACACTTGTATAACTGTGTAGCTTGTACAAATAGTCTTTAATACATTTCTATAAACAACACAGAACCATTTAAGGGCCCAGACTACCAGCTGTGATTTGTATGTCTGTGGCTTCTCTATTCTTAGTGCTGCTATAAACAATAATAGCCGGTTACAGTTTCAAGGGGTTTTCATGCCAGCCAACATTACCTGGAACAGAGTGACTCTTTGGACTTATGCCCTGTCTCCTGTCTACAGATTTTGCCTCCTAGTGCCAAGAAAGTATTGATAGGAGCCAGAATTGCCTTTCACAGATTACTTTAGGACTTGGGAACAAGCCACTTAAACAATTTTGTTAGCCTTTCCCCTGGTTCGTTTTCTGTGCTGTGCAGGTTTGTCAGTGGGACGTGTAGACTTTTATCTTTTGTTCTCTGGTGGAGGTAATTTCAAAAGTTATCACAGTCCTCTCATGGGGTTTGACGGCATTTAACATATTGAAGCTTCTTATTATCCTGTAAAAAATACAGAGTGGGGAGGTCTTTTTACATAAATGGAGTTAACTTGTGAGACTTAATGCTCAGCTATGCACGGGGCAATCAGCTGAGGATCTAGACCTTAAGGTGGGAGGGTGAGCACTATGCAGAGTACGATCTAGCTCTGAAACAACGACCTCTAGAACTGCAAACCACATAGCCACCTTCAGGGGGTGCTTTGCTGACCCAGTTAGTCCTGGCAGAAGGCAGCACTGATGTAACTTCGCTGCTTTTAGAAGCCAACCTGGCACTTCTCTGTAGTGAAGTGCTCTGCCAAGTGGCTCCACCAGGTCATTTAGAAGTAGATTGAAGATTTCTGTGCTGCAGCACATTTTACAGTGCTGGGTCTACCTGGAGAGTCCTTCCCAAAGGTGGTGTGTACTGTGAGTTAAATTACGGATTGGTTAGACGCATTGGACATTTCCAGGTTTTTAATGCTATTAAAAAGAAATGAGAGGGGGGAAAAAAAAGGGGGGGAGAGGGAAGAAGTACACCTTGCCAACCCTGTTGTTTGAGAAATAGTAATAAACAAGCCCATTATTAGTAACCCAATAAGAAATTGTTCTGCACTAAATATATTGGGTCAGCTTTGTGATGGGTGTCAGTTTGCCTAGTTCCACTGATTAAAGGAAAAGTGCAGTGATTTACACCTGTGTTGACTCAGCACACTTGCCCTTGTAAGTAGCCTGTGATAAAATAGACAAATAAATAAAATAAAAGCACAAATCCTGTACTCTATAGATATTGCTTAAATAATTCATTATAGCTGCAGGGATAGCAGTAAATACAAAGAAAGCTGCTTGCCTTTTGAAATATTAGCTAGAGCAAAATCTTTTATTTTTTTCCAGTTTGGAGTAGTTCATATTTTCTTCCTTTATACTCTTCAAGAACTTATAAAAGTGCAAAATTCTTTAGGTTCTCACTCATTTATGTGGTGAAGCTGACATAATTCCATAGATGTAAACACTGTCTGCATCTCCTAGTACTGAAACAAGTGTGGCCATGCAGCACATTAAACTGCAGTTCATTTATTAAGTCAGACAATAGCTCTGTGCTCTCAAACCCCTGTCTAGCTCCTCAGTGATGGCTCACTGTGGTCAAGTCGCTCAGCTTGCTTTAGTGCTGTGATGGAGCTGCATTTCAGCTGCATCACAAACGTGGCCCTTGCACCTGAATTTTGCCTTRTGGCTGTGAAGGGCAAAGCAGAATTAATGCTAAATGAATAAATAGTGACATAGAGAAGGATAGGAGAAGGGTAAGAAAATTACCAGGCTGTGTTTGTGCACCCCACTTTCAGAAACAAATGACTCAGCTAAATAGAAAGCAATCTTCAGCATGGTGCTGCTAGGTAGGAAAAGCCACCCATTCAGAAAACAAAGTGTTAATTTTTGTCCTTGTAAAAACAATAGAAAATATTTTAAAGGTTTAATTATGTCCAGAATGGCAGTGCATAAGAACTGGTATAATTTATCTATAAAAGCATAAAAAAGAGGGTGTGAAAATGTATAGTTCAAGAGCTGCCATATCGGTTTAGAGCAGCAATCTCTGGTCTAAATTGTCTGCACTCTGCCTAGTGCCGGAGGTGAGCGGGAGCCCTGCAGGCAGGGGGCTGAGCTGAGGTTAGCTAAGCATAGGATAGCAAAGCTGCCGAGCCTCAGCACGCTGCTAACATCCTAACACAGCCTGGGGGTTTGGGCTGGGTTGTACCGACTGGGTGGGGTGAGGGCAGAGCTGCTCTCCCCTTGTAGCTGCCTGCAGCATCCTTTGTTGCTGTAGGCTGATGTTATTGTCCATCAGATAAGCTGTGCCGACACAATGCTGGGGCAGTTTCCTATGTGAAAGTGGTTTCAACGCAGTGAGATAAAAGTCCTTAAACTCAGAAAACTATTAGGCCCCTGAACCAGGACTGTTGAGTCTGACAGGAAAGTATTCCAAACACTGTCTTTTTGTCTCCCTCTGTTTCTCTCTACTGTTTTAAAGGCAGTACACCTAAATACTGGATGTGAAATCTCACCCATGTTTAAATACAAGAAAAAGTATTTACTGACTTGACTTTGGCTGGGATTTACCTGAGGATATTTATTACCTTTTTCCATGTTCCCATTTATAAGATCTGCTATAAAAGAACAGCATTATGCTGCCCAACAAGGTCACAGTAACTGTAAGTATATTTTTCCAACCCCAAATACAAGTTACCTGTAAGTAATTACAGAAAATTTGCATCTTGCTCTAGGATAACTGCCCTTTCCTCCTCTGGTAATATTCCTGCCATCATCTTTCTTCATTTTTGGTTCTCTGACTTGCTCTCTAATAGGATTGCAAAAAAGTAGCTGGGAGAGTGGCCCCACTTATCTGGCCCAGTAGCCACTGGAGGAATGAAGATTTGGGTGTAGGAAGCCTACAGTCTTCATCGTAAACGTGGCTTCATTTTAAAATGGTGCTATATCCACAACATGGAAGACATTTTCATCCAGCCAGGTGGCAATGATATTTCCATGTGCATAACATTCGGTGGAAGCTTTCCAGTCCTCAGAAAAGGAAGGCAAAGGCATGGCAAGACAGCAAAGAGGAACAGATGGCTCAAGGATAAATGCTGTGAGGAAAGTCTGAGGATGTCTGACCATTAGGAAGCATTCATGGAACAAGAGTTCCTCCAGACTGATGGACTCCACTGGAGCAGCTGGGCTAGTACCTTTCTGGGGGTGAGGTAGGCATGGCTGGCAAACATACTTAAATAAGCAGAGGTGGCAAAATAAGAAACATATAACAAAGGATGAAAGATACTGGAGAGTAGAAGGATGACCAGGGGAAAAGCTGTACTTCTTGTGTGTCATGCTGATATAGATGCAATGAATGAAAATTAAGAGTTGTTTCTTTACTGGGTTTCAAAAACAACTGAAATGTTTTTGTAATGGTGCAAGACAAATGGGCAAAAAGGTGGAAGAAAGATTCGCTGGTGGAAAATGTGAAATTGAGTGTCACAGGATAGCAGAAATATGGATTCACAGTACATATACTGCAGGGTACATTATATAAAGGAAAGAAAAAAAAAAGGTAGACACCCTGGTGTGTGTTAATACAGGAATAGATTGTCAGCAATATCACCYATCTGGGTCAAAATCACTTGCAGCAAGAAGGAGATGAGGGCATTACAGAAGTTCAACTCTAACAATTATAGAGACATAAATTATGTAGGTGACAAAGACAAATCAACTAAATTTAGCATGACTTTGAGAAGAGTTGATATTTCCTGGAGCCTGTAAAGTCTGTTGCAAACAAAGAGGCTCTAGTCTTTATGACAGCCTATAGAGATATTAAATGAAAACAGAAAGCTCACAAAAAGCATACAGTGTAAAATAAATCTGTGGGTTTTTGAAGAGCACATATCTAATGAGATCTGCTCTAGGTCTAACTTGTGGCGGAAATTAAAACAGGCAGTGAAAGACACCTATGTGGAAAAGAAGGGGTAATGACTGAAGGAAAAAGTTTGATATGACTCAAAACTAAGTGAACCAGTTGCCTAGGAAATCTATGAGAATGATTAATGAGAATGTTGTAGCACATGGATGCAGGGATGGATTAGGAAATAAGCATTACTAAATCAAAAGCAAAATTGCAAAAGCTGACACCATCCAGTTCATGGGAAACCTACAAAATCTTCATTCTAGAACTAGGACAGAAGGACATAAAACCACAAAAAAAGTGCCCTTTCTTCCCAGCGTTCCTCTTTGGATTTTGTTCTGTGTAGCACTTTGCTACATGGGCTTTCATGGAAAGTGGAAATGGAGATTTCTTTCAACAGCTGATCTCTTTTCATTTAACTGAAAAGGAGCAAAGCCTGTGGGTTATGTAAAATGCCTTTTTTCTTAACAGCTCATGGATTWTACTTCAAGAGAACCAATACGAAAAATAACCAACTTTCTTGAAATTTTCCTTGAAACCAATATCTGATTTCAAAGCATCGTCTAACAGTAGAGTTCATAGACTTTAAGAGAAAGCTTACAAACTCAATGCCTATTTCAATATYGTTTTGTCTTTAGAGATATAATTTCAGCCTAGATTCAGTTATGCAGCTTTTATATATCCTTTCTCCTTCTCAGACACATCTTGATCAATCTAAGCAAGCCTGACTTATTTAAATCTCKGCTCTTTCCTTTCTCTGAGCACTGTTATTATACACTGCAATTCACTGTTCTTGAACTACTACAGTCATACCCGTGGCAAAACATTTCCTAACAAAAGTATCCCCTTTCYGAGTTAACACGACCACCCTCAGGGCAGTGGAGTGGCAGAAGTACTGTTTTATGAGAGTCACTCATCTGGACTGAAATTTATTCTTTGCTAAAAGTCAAGATCAAGCCTCTGGGCTTGTGTAACCTATTTGCAATGTGTTGGGTTTGGGCTGACCCTCTGGAATATTTCCCTCTCTATCTTTCAAGCAGTGACTGTACATTTTTTTTCTGCATATGCACTGCATGTCTCCCACACATCTGCTGGTACTGATTACTGTTACTGGAATATAAAATGTCATAATATCCTCGTTCCAGCCAGGACAGGGTTCATTTTTTGCAGTAGCCAGAAGGGGCATGGCAAGGACACAGAGGTCATTCTGTACCATCTCTCATCATTGCCAGGGGGTAGTGGGGGAGAAGGGGTCCCTTCCAGTCACATAACGTGGAGGAGAGGGTGACTGGCTAGTGCCAATTCCACGATGAGCTATCGTGTGTGAATTGTTTGCCTCTCTTGTGCCCTTTGTTATTGGTATTGCAGCTGCTACTGTTCACTTTCTGATTCCATTTCTCTTTCCAGTAAATTTCTCTTATCTCAACCCATGATTGTTACCTTTTGTGCAGGGGAAGGGGGTGGGGGCTCAGCAGGTGGCACAAGATTTTGAGTTTTTTGGCGGGAACACTAAATTGGGGAATAGCATTCCTAAATCACAACAAATAATATCACAGCACTTTGTGCATAGGGGATCTTCTCAGTCATTGGGGAAAGGGACAGCATTTGAAATTTCTGATGGGACAAAGGGTATTTTACACAAAAAACACCTCTGAGTCTCTAAAGATACGGGTCTATAAAACAGAGGTATCAATTCTATCCATTCTGATAAGGTAATGGAGTTAGTTAGGTTGGTGTTCCTCATGGCAATGTGTATGTGGTCCTGGATTTACTTTAGTAAACATTTACTTGCACCCTATCAGCTTCCTCACTTTCGGGTGCATTCTTGTAAACATTTGTCAAAATGTTTTCCTTTTGTGGTTGAAGAACTTGAAGTTGCACAGCAGTTTTTACAATTTAGGGTGCCACTTTCATGGAGAGCCGCACAAAAGTTCATTAGTGGTTTAAGTCACTTAACTGGAGATAACTGGGATGAAAAAAATGCTAAGGTATGTTTGGCTAAAACAGAGTTGTCGGGCTCTTCTGCTGCCTCTACCTCTTCTCAGACAAATCAAATAAGCATATGCCCACATGCCTAGGTATGAGAAGGGGAAAGATGGAGATACTTCTTTTAYATTTTTACTGAAATCCAATGTTTTATCCCCAAGAAATATAGTCCAGAAAAAAAAGTGTCAGGTTTTTTTCAACAGCTAAAAGGCGAAATATGAACTGTATTTTCAATTTTTTATATCTGAAAATAAGTGTCCTTCTGGACCCTACAGACTGTGTGCATTTCCACACATTCATCCCCATCTCTCACTGATCTCTTTTCAGGACTGTGTTTTGTAGAAATGATGTGGAAATGCCCGAGAGCTCCGCTGGGTCAGGAGCTGCCACAGCTATGGAGGGAGGGAATCAAGCAGGCAAATTTATGACAGTTTGACATTTCAGATAATAGAGGTCAGTCCTTCAAGTCACAGTCCCCCTGAGATGCGTGGGTTTCTGCCGGTGAATGTGGGAAGAGCTGGTACCGTTAAATTGTCCCTTTGCTGCAAGTGAAGCATGTGGTGATAGGCTGGAAGAAAAGAATTCCTTTCATTATTGCAAGGCTAATTCTGCCCTCTTTCTGATGTGGATGAATGATCCCATTCATTTCAGTTGTCGTACCTGCTGCTGGAAGAGGAACAGGATTTGAATTCCTAGAATAAGGCGTGATGTTGTGAATGAACTGGAATGAGATGTATTCATGCATCGATATGCAAGGCTTCCCTTTCCTGCACTCTCACAGCCAAGATCTTGACGGACTCTTTACTGTGAATACTGTTTATGGAATCTGAGACCAAATAAATTTAGTCCACTTATTTAGCTGGCTTTGTGCAACTTTTCAAATGAAGATTCAATACTGCTCAGTCTTCAGAAGCACTGATAAGCCCTGTCCCACTAAGTTGTTGCATCTCTCTGCCTCAGGCACTTTTGCTGGCAKTTGCAGGAGCTAATAGTATGCAGTGTGATAACAGCAGTGGTGTGAGGTTTATAGTGTAATATTTGCTAAGTGTTTTGAAACTGGGACTTGGGAGTTGCTCTGGAAGAGCAAATAAATTAGTATTTGTGTAGCCAATTTCATTAAATGTTATGAGGACCTTTTTATAACTTCATGATAATATTAAATTTAATAAACTATATTGGCCTTTTTTTCAGAACTGGGGATAAAGACCCCAAATAAACAAACTAATGACAGTTCTCAAATTAGAAATATGGCTTTATTTGTTTGGGTTTATTTAATTAAAATTAGATTTTATTTCATTTCTGTTTGTTCTTGGAAYTTCTTCCACTAAAAGTATTCTAATTAAAATGTCAACAGCTACTCAACTTATTGCTGTTCAAGTGTGAACTGCCATATTTCTTAAATATCTGTTTTGTGGAGAAAATAAAAGTCTAATTTCTGTAGAAAAAGAGGTGAAAATTAACTCTATATTCACTTTACTTTCTTGATATCTGGGCTGAAATCTTTGTTCCACAGAGTGTTGAGAAACAACATAAAAGCTTGACTGTGATGTAACCAAGCAGTAACTTGCTATAAAGAAGCAAGAATTGAAAGGGAAAAAAGCTAGATTTACATTAATTTGAACTGTAGCATCAGCTACAATAGCTTCTGCAAAAATACGGAATGATTGATTGCCATGATCTTTGAATTTCTGTAGATGGTAATCATTAAATTTAAACATGTCAGGATTGAATCTAGAGGAAATTATCAACCCCTTTTCTGACTGAAGACAAAACATTTCATAAATCTTGTAAGTTTTTCTTTCTAAAAATGAAACTTCCATGTACAAACCTCTGTTTAATGTGCCACTTCCTTTATGCTTCCTCATGAGAAGCAGACTTCTGCTCAGCTAGATTCTGTGCCTTGGAGCCAAGAATGTGCCTGCAGTAGCTAAAATATGTGCCTGCAAGCTAAAAGCGAGAGACTCTTGCCTAATTTCTTCTGGAAAATATGGGAAAATAAAAAGTGTGTATGTGAGGTAAATACACAATAGTTCCATTGTCTATGCGTGTTTATACACTGTATGTAGCTGTGCAACAACTCCTTCATGAAGGAGGAATGAAAGTCTCTGAACATGTTTGCAAACGTGGTGRCTCTGGGAAAAGGACACTGAGTTTTCTTTCTAGCTGGACTTTGAATCCTCAAGGYCAAATAGCCAAACCACAATTCTGCAGTTATCTAAGTCTTTGGATGTCCTGTGTTACTCAGGGCAAAATTGACTCTTACCATAAATGTGGACTTCTCTCCAACACAGGAGGAAAAGCATGGAATTGCTCTCTGAACCCCCAATTCACACATGTATTTTTATTTTGTAGAAAGTTAGTTTGCTACGTTACAACCTACTTGTACACACACCTTTAACTTGTGTGATCTCTCTAAAAATTGTTTCATCTCTCCTCTTGGGCTTGAAAAAAAAAAGGAGAGAAGAATTATGATGTTCAGGTGATGAAGTGGAAGAGCTAGGAAAAGAAAAGCATTCATTCCAAGGAGCTCCCTTCTTTCCCTACCACCCTCTAGCACCGGCATCCCAGGTGTGAGTCCTTGCACAGCAGCTGTGTCATCCAGCCCGGCTGACTCCTGAAGGACGCAGTTCCTGGGAACAATGGGCACCATGAACAGTATCCATGCCAGTGTTTCCTTCAGTTATTTTGTTGGATCATCATTGCTTCAAGGACAAATAAAAATTTTCAGGATTTCTTGGCATTTTCTAGAAAGAGGAGGTAAGGGTAGAAGGAGTAAAGACAGGAATTAGGAAAACCAGAGTTCTTGTATTTTGTAAACATCTCCAGATGACATATCACATCACAATACTGCCTCAATGGCTACACGTCAGGAGTTCCCTATGGGGGACTTGAGTAAAATTATAAACTCTTCAAAACKCAGAAAGCATTGAAAAATTACAAAACTAGGATGAGAAAGAGCAAAGCTTAAAAGAACCTAATGTTTCTTATGGAGGGCTGCGTGATTCCAAAGCAAGGTTACAAAAATCCCTTTAGATTAGCTGCTATCTACGGGTTACTAATGTCTGTCTGTCTAACATTCTTTGTCTTTTATCTACTTCTGTGTAGTGAGGTTCGTTTTTCATATTGTACCCTCCCAGCAAGTATTTGCTGAAAATGTTCTTTACTATAAATATTGTTCCTGTAGCTTTACTGCTTTTAAAGGAAAGTTTTTGTGATAGAAAATCAGAATCCCRGTGACGGACTCTCTTTTGCAGTTCCTGAGAATATTTTCCTTGTTCCTTTTCTATGCCTGATCTCTGTAATTAACATCCATACTTGTTAAAAGTTCATTAGCAGAATACTGTTGTATATGACAGCCACAGTTTTGTTTTGTTGCATCAATAGTCCTTCAATTACCTTTTATTTTTTAAAACGGGACATGCAAGATATCCTATGTGTGATTACTCTGAAAAAAAGGTTTCAGAGAAGAGAGAAAAAATTCTAAATATTTGCTTTCATTTGTTGCAGTGGAACTACAAACAAAAAAGTGAAAAAGCATAATTTTGTATAAAAATATTGGAAAATCTCACAAAAAAATAGATATATCATCTGCCTGTTTGTGCAGAAGGGAATTAAATTAGTCTGACATACACTTCTTTTGCTCAAAAATTCCAGCAATGTTGAGGTCAAAAATTTAAAATTCAGGCCTGATCCACATCCCAGCTGAGTTTTGTTATTGGCCATAGTACTGGCTGGATAAGGCTCAGTTAGGCTTTTTTTWAATTGTAATTGATTTCTATCTTTTTCAGCCAAAAAGATGGAACTTAATTGTTTTGTAAATAAATATTACCTTGTTGATTTGAARCTGTAAACTCTCTCTGCAGGAAATTGATATTCTAGAAATCTGGATAATTAATCTGGGGAACTGGAGATGAGAGCTATGCTGTAGTTCAAAACTCCAGGCTCTGATGCCATATTATGAAGCATCCAAGGCTGGTGACTAACATCTTCTGTCCTGTGATAATACTGATTATGCTAGTAAATTCCTTTATTCCTTAAATATTTTTATGTATTTTCTTTAGCCCAAGCCCAAATTTTCGCTTAGTCATATAACCTTCGTATTCGTTGCAGTCAGGTTTTTCTGGGAATTGGTACATTTCCTTGCTGTCCTGGCTTTCTGTTGCTATACTGCCACCACTTCATGTTTGTTATTTAGTATTTGGGTTTAGTACACACAAACCATATCTATTTTAGCAAATACTGCAGCCTGTATGAGCAGACTTGTGTAGCAGAAAGGTCCACAGTGTAMATATTTCAAGGGATTTACTTTGCACTGCTTCAAGCCCCAGTCCCACAGAGCCCTTTGGAGACTGGAGCATATCAGGTGAAGCCCTGGGGCAGTTATTCTAGATCAGTTTGAGGCAACATACATCCAGTTTGTGCTAAGGCCACCTGTGATATGAACTCAGGCAGGAAGTGTGGGGTGCAAAGCTTTTTGGTAGAACAGCAAATGTATAGGTATTTCAGCACCATCTCCTCAGTGTACTTAGCTTCCCAGAAGGCCAGATTTAATATCAATATATAAATATTTAGCTATATCCTTGGTACCAATTAGCAAAGGCCTTCTACTTCAAATAAGCAGAATTATTTACTTTAACTGATGATCTGCTTGTTAATTTCAAAATATTTTGCTGTGCATAATATTTAGTGCAGTTTCCTGCTTTGGAAGCCATCATAAAAGAAAGATCCCTTATTCAGAGTTGTATTTTGGTATGGATTGCACTGTTCACTTCAACAAAGTAGTAATTCATCAAACTGACTGGAAACAACAGGTTTCACAGCACCTTAAGGTGTGGAGAATGACAGGTTGTATCTTAGGTATGTTGTTCTGACTTTAGTGTGTATGAGAAATCTGAAGATTCCCATGTGAATTTCATGCAAAAACTTTCTTCAGTGAAATTTGCCTATTAGAGTATGCAAAAAGATACAATTAAGCTAAAAAATATATTAGCAGGTGTTTAATTTAGCCACCTGAAATCTTGAGAATAACCCATTTCCCATCCTCTGGCCAGGGTACTAAACGAGGCATGCTCAGTAATTACTGAATTATCCCTTTCAGCAGGGGAAAAGCAACACGGGTGCTAGTCTTTTGTTATTTTACATTCACCCCCATTAGTGTTACTTGCTGTACCTAATAGGCTGATAAATGGGGTATTGCAGCTGTCAGTGGCTAAATGGCACTTAATATTCCATTTTGAAGTTCAGGAAATCAGAAGTAGGAGGAGAGGCTTTTGATGGCCRTTTGCTCAGTGACACAGACTTATAATCAAGTAAATTGATGTTGAAGGTTCAATTACGTGGATCTTACCACAAAATGGAGCTGTAAAATCGTGCAGTTGATGCAACAGACTTTGACAATATCACACCTTGTCTTATTAAGATCACTCCCAAAAACAGTACTAAAAATTAGAAGTAGACCTGAGTCTCTCATTCCTATAACATTACTTAAGTATAGGTAATGAAAAGAGGGTTTGGAGCCAAGTGCTGCACTTTATTGCAGAATATAGCAGGCCACTGAAGAAGGTTTAAGGTGACAATTCTTGCTTTAAGGTCCTCAAAAGCTGTGAGCAGGCACCTTTGCTCAGGAGAGGGCAGGGATAATGTCTTAAAATATTCACACCGATGGGTTCTGTGGACTGCTCTTGGACAACTAACCTGCAGTTGTTAAAGCCAACACACATTCAATAAATCCTTTGTAACTTAGCAATTGTTATCCCCAGGTATAGTTTTCTCTTCGTAGCAATCTAGATAACACACAGGACACAAGAAACAGCAAGTCCAGCAAATTTTGCTGTTTGGCCAGAAGAAAAAGCCACTCTGAAGAAAAGGAATTCAGATCCAGGTAAGGAGAGATTGCAAAGCTGGATCTGGATGAAGAGTCTGTGTTTTAAGCAATCCCATTTTTCAGAATTGTTTGCATTTGGATGGCTTTTTCTGATCTTTTCTGATTCTTCCGCATAGGAACATGCTATCCATTGATTCATGAGGAAAAGATGCTGTAGCAAGCAGCTTAACAGTAGGCAGAGAGTGACCAGTGTAATGTACAGGCTGAGATTTTAAAGTCCGAGAGAAGCAGCTTGGCCTCTGCTGATTCGCCAAAGTCCTCCTCTTGGGCTGTGACCTCTTTTCTGGCCCAAACATCATCGCAGGTTTGGGTGGATTCTGAGTCTCCATGCCCTCCTTGCCACTGGACCTCTCTCTTGGTCTGAATTTCTCAAGTGTTTTGAGAGCCGCCTTCTCTGCAGCCTCTACCATCTGGAATAGCTTCACTGTGGCTCTCTGCCTCATTGACTCTCTTCTTCATTTCAAATCTCAGTTGACCATTTATCTTTTCTACCTTGCCAATTTCTTTTAATTTCCCTGTCCATCTGCTTCATCTGTTTAACTCAGTGAAAGCTTTTAGATTACTTTTTTTATAGTAGATGCATGGGGAAATGGTACTCTATTATACGTGAACAACTTCCCCAGCTTGAGCAAGAATGCTGTTAGCATCCGCTGAAAAATCCTACATCCCCCCGATGTGCTCAGTGTTACACTTCACAAAGTTAGAGGGAGATGTTGAGCTTGTGCTGACAGCCAAAAAAAATATACCTGCTTTCCTAGGGCTGCAGCAAGTAGAGCAGATGGTATTTTCCCCCACCTCACATCACTCTCTGTCCTTTCCTTCCTCATGCCCCATTGTTCATTTTTCACACTTTTCTGTCGGTTTGGTTTGGATTCAACACCTGCTGAAGTCAATGGAGAATCTCCCACTGACTTTATTTGGCTCTGCCTCATGCCTCCTGCCATCTCCCCTCCCTTTAGCTATGCCTGGACTCAAATTCCAGCTCCGACCTCTCAACAGTTAGGATCCTGTCTGTGCATCATCTCTCCTCTCACTTCCCGCACATTGCCAAGAACCTTAGCAGAGCAGGGATGGGGAAAGCAGGGATGCGGAATGGATACTGCTCAGGTCAGCAGCTCAAAAGAAAACCTGTGAAAAATTTTTGGTTTGGATTACTCTGAGACAGCATTTTCTGTAGTTTTTCCCTCACTCAGCCAGAAAATAAAACAGGAACATAATCTTGCATTAAGTATTATGGGAATGAAAGTTAAATGTTTTGTTTCACTTGGGTTTTAGTTTTTAATTAAAATGAAAAATCATGTCAAAACAGAAGTTAAACCTCCTTCTYTTGGAAATAGCATAGTGAAATATTTTGCCTTTCAGGAAATAATATAGACACTTTTCTCGAAATTATTTTTTTTCCCAGATCATTGGTTATGTTAATAACCCCAAAACATATTTTTCTTTTGTGGTGAATTAATTACTCAGTTATTTGATGCTATGTCCTCTCATGRTTTTTCTCTGTATTCCAAAACACTAGCTACCTCTTTTCTAGCTGAGACCCTTCCCAATCATCCGTTTCTTCTGTAGATGTGAAAACGAAAAAGAAAAAAAAGACAGGGTTGCTCTTGCTCTGCCATTGAATTTTGTTTTATTTTTGGTCAGGGTGTTTATTCCCTTGATGTATCAATCTAGTACAAGACTGGAATAATTGTTACTGCATTCTCCAAATAATGCTGCCTGCACCCCATTGCGCTTGAGACCGCCATCTTGTGACCTCCTGTGGAGTGTCTCACTTCAGGAATGAATTTCACTAAATTTTCTGTGATATTCTCCCATAACAAGAAAGCCAAATTCTGTGCTCTTTTTCTGAGTGCTCCACTTCCAAGGACACAGTAATTACCCTAATGAAGTCAAATGAAAATTTCCATCAACTTCATCTAGCCACAATAGCTCCTTGTACATCGAACAACCTCTGTTACTTTGCACTCAAGTCACTCCAGGAACAAAAAAAAAAATTACAGTAATATTATGGTTGTCATAAGCAGTACCTCAAAAGCAACTCTGTATTTTTCTAGACCTGAGAAATGGTGTGAGTTTTAATTGGCAACCCTAGGAATTGTGAGAATTCTCAGCAACTTGCAGGATTTTGCCCTAATAGTATTTACAGTAATTAAGCACACTAATTAAATAACAAAACAACTAATGACAAATTGATTCAATGCCAAATAAAGGAGTGAAATAAATGCTTAATTAAAGATGCTAATAAAGTCCCCTTCAGCCTTTACAGTCCACTCCCTAGGGCTAAAGATGACTTTCTACCTCAGAAATCTTTATAGCCCTTTACAACACCAGTCTCTAGGGTTACTGCCTTTTTTAACCTCTGGATTAAATGCTTGTTAGCTAAGCACTGTATAAACCCATTTGAAAACTATCAAAATAATTAAGTTGGACCCAGAACACTCTGTGTCTTCCAGATATGGTACACCATGATATTCCCATCCTGCATGGATGTTTCTTTTCACTAGACTATGCAAGGTTGTGCCTAACTGAGCACCTGGGCAGCAGGACAAATACCCTGACCATCAGAGTCCTTAAGCCAACAGCACAAACCACTGCTTAAATTGAGACYGAGTACCTTGTAGAGCTGAAGTCAAAATGAGAAAGAGCAGAGCCATAATGCAGCCCAGTTTAAGTAGACTGAGACAGCTGTTTTCTAGTTCATTATTGATCCCGTTAAGCTCTCTTATTTATCACCAAAGTAAAGCCTAGCAATAAAAATATATTTTAAAAAGTAAATAAGTTGGAGACTAGAGCTGCCGTAAAAAAGTGGCTATTAAGCAGCACTCAGAGAAGAGAGAGAGTTCTTTAAGTTAGCATTCAATATTTCTTTCATGTGTCAGGAATCTCTATTTCACCCTGGCAGATAGCCTCATTAGATATTTCTCTCCTTATCTGAACTTATAGCTTTTTACATTTTGTGTCAATAATGATAAAACAAATGCTTATGAGAGTAGAAAATGAAGAGTAATTTCTCAGCCTTGCATAGAAGGTTTGTGAGCAGACAGATCACCCGCTACCCAAGGTACGGTGCACAGCAGCCCTTTCCACTTTTATCTATAATGTTGTTTTGTGATGGGATTGTTGTCTTTGGGATTGCCAGCAGTTAGTCAGTCTCAAAGTTTTTCTTTCTCCCTCTGATGTGCTACACCATTTCACATTATCTCATCTAACACGCCTGTGTGATTTCAGATAACACTGCATGTGTTTAACTTCAGAAGAAGCTCTGGGCCCAGCTTGGGTATCTCTTATCAGCTTTGGTACTATCCAGCTCTGAATCTGGGGCAGTTGGAAGTAAATGGGATGTCAGTGAAAAGGAAAGAATTCCTTATGCTTGTATAAGCTGCCTCTATCTCTGTGCTATTTGGTCATAAAAGAAAGCAGGTTGTGCAGCCTATGAGGAAATTATTACACTGATCTGAATCACGTAATTTGGATTCTGCTGAAAATATTAACAACATGTATCCTATATGCCACCTTTATTTGTGGGGGCGGGTGAGGAGTGGAAATTGAGAAAGAGCTAATTCACATRCAGGTGCTGCTTGCAGTGTGCTAAATTACCTGTTGGATACCTGACTACTTGCAAATATTGCAAATAACTTGCATTTATCCCTCTGGAATCCCAAGAGAAAATGTTTACATAGCTGGCAAGATAAGAAGTAGGAACACAAATGAACCTAAAAGAGGCTTAAGAAAAAAAGCGCCAAAACGAAACACAAAACCCTGAAGTGTGAAAATAAAATTAGAATTAACAGCCTTAACTGAAACAGACTTGCTCTAACCACTGATCTTTCTAAACTGCACAGCTCTGCATCTTCCACTTGTGTCCATGTGCTGCTTTCCATCAGGAATGAAGAAAAAATCCAACCCTCCAGGCAATGGTATTTGAAATGATTCATCACATCATGTAATAGTATACTACAGTGTCAAACTGGTGTTATGCTAAGTCACGTTCTGACCCATCAAAGATACTTCTATTTCCTTGTCCTTATTTGCTTCTGGTCTTTAAAATATCTGGTATTTCTTTGTTTATATCTTCAGTAACTTTAATTGGCTCTTATTTTGTGTCTCACTGGCATTTGTATTTCCCACTGTTACCCTTCAGCACTTATTACATGGTTTGGATCTGTTTTTTTAGTCACTGTCTTATGTCTGTATTTTTCAGACTTTAAGAAGGGCCCAAAATCTTCCCCAGTAATTTTTAAACTCTTAGCAACTCTTCAGAGAATATATGCTACTTATGCCTATAGCCTTTTATTGTCTATATCCTTAGACCATTGTGACACAGCAGTAGGGCTGTAGAGCATTTTAAAACCCTGCTATTTTTGTTAAAGACAGGATGAAAGACCAACAACAAAAATAGAGCTCTGAGTCATTGTTTGTATCTGCAAAAAAAAAATATTTAACTTCATTTCTCTCAAAGTTTGTGAAGTAAAAGAACAACAGCAGCAGCTCTCTGCCAGAAATTTGTTTTGCCAGAAAAGAAACATGGGGATCATTGAAAAGCTCAAAAGCAAAGGATTCTTCTGGAGTGCTGTGTCCCTGTCTGTAGGAGTTTTGTCCTTGTTTGTTTGAGATACAGTTCTGCAGAATGAAATGGAGAGTTCAAAGCCAAACAGAGACAAARCTGATGAAAAGAGAGCATCTGCAAGCCCTCCTTAAGAGACTTCCTAATATTTGTCTGTGTGTCTCTCTCTCTGTTCTTTGTTAGTGCTKTTGATGACAATAATGATGTCTATTGAGGTACAAGCAGCATCACATCCCTGGAGTGAAAGGGGCTCCTCTTCTTTACACAGCCTCAGGAGAAGTTGAAATAAAATTCCAAATCCCAAGTCTTTGAGCTATTATCTGAATTGTTCTCAATATCACGGAGTATTTCCACGGCTAACTTGAAGAACTGTTCTGTTATCACTCCAGGAAGTAGCCTAGAAGGGAAATGCTACTCTGTAATACACAAGATGCTGCTGTACTGAGATGAAGAAGGGAAAAAAATCACTGTACAGTTCAACAGTGCTTTAAAGAAGCAAAGTGATTTCAATCTGAGCAAAATGTCATGGTTGTTCCCAGAAGTGTCACAACACAGGAACATGGGAGTACAAGATARAGCTCTGCTGAAAATTGTTGTGTCTCTTGATAGCTTTAGTCAGCTGTGGCAGGGAAAACAAAGGCATTTCTTGCTGTGTTGCAGAAATGTATAGTGGGCAGGAATAAGGGAATAAATCTAGGAAGTCACACCGACATAACAATGCAATGCAAATTTCATTTGTTTCAGTAAAAGCATAATAAATTCTTTGTATCCTGTAATAATATCAGTTATTCTTTTAACAGCACTAAGTCAAGATTCTTCTGTTGAAGAATAAGTTGCAATAGTTTGAAAGGTGGAAAATTTGTCATCACTGCATAAGAATACGAAGATTAAATTAAGCTTTGTCAATAAAGGAAGCAAAAATAATGTCTTTAGTTTCAAAAAGCTTGATTTGAATTAATAGCATAGAATAGCTAAATATTTTACTGGAAAAAGGAGRAATAAGAAGTTGAGAAGGACATATTCAACAAATGCGAGTGTGCAGGCATTATTTTCATAATGGAAGGAGTTTTGATTTCTGAAATTCAGAACATCAGTGAAATCTCAGCCATGTGTAGTTCAGTAGAACAATTCAGACTTGGAAAACATTACTTTAAACAGAGGAGATACAGATTAGTGCTAATAATCTAAATTTGATACATCTACAAAGAAAATGGTTAAAATGCCCTGTACTGGGGCAGGTGACGTTTCCCAGGAGATTTTAGCTAGTCTGATTTCTCAAGGATGTAACATGGAGTTGTTCTGTTTAATGCTGGTGTGTTAGTTGGTACATTTGTTAGAACTAATGTTAGGGCTTTGCGAGGTATGGTAATGTGAGAAGTTTGCTGTTAGTGTGTTAGTTAGTTTGAAGTTAGTGTGCTGGTGGCACAGTCCTAATGATATCATCRGTACAGAGGAGAAACTGGGTATTTTTCAGGAATAACCAGGTGACCTTGGTGATAATCATAAAAGTGAACCTCAAATAGTAAGGTAGAAGCAGAATATCCCATATCATGGGAGCTCCTTAGTAAGAAATTATTAAGGATGTGAAGGACGTGCATCTCGTAGTTGCTCACAGAGTGATTAGGAGCTGCTCCTACCATGATAGCATTAAAAAGGCAAAAGCAATTCTAAAATACTTTTGGCAAGTCGTTTCCATGAGAGGTAGCAATGCCAGAGAATATCTCACTGGTTCATCTGGAACACTGTGTGTGTCATTCTGAGCACCTGCATATTGAAAAAGAATTTAATCTTAATTAAAGAAGGAGATCAGAAKAGTGAATAAAAAGAATGTCATACGTTTGTGTGAATTAACTGAGAAACAAGTATTAAAGCACATTTAAAGTTAGAAAAAAAGAGGTTACAAGAAAAATGTACATAAATTATTGTCATTGAATAAAAATATGAAGTTTAAAAATCATAAAATTTGGGTTCCAGTTTATCCTCCTAGCAAAAGATAAAGAACATTTAATATTGTTAAGGTGAAGCTCTAATAGTTTATAAATGGGTTGGAATCAGCAGCAGGTGCTTGTCCAAGATGGAAATTGTGGGTRTATCTATTGTAACATATAAACTGGAACCAGAAGCGCACATTTTGAAGTGACCTCTGCAGCATCCCTGTGGCTSTGCTTTGTCCCTGTAGAGCAGTCTCACTCTGCACTGTTTCCTTTCAGCTGAAGCTGAACTGGAAGGTGCAGTCCAGAACTGCATTTGGTGCTGCGTCTGCTGATGGCTTCCTAGTTGACAGAACCAGGCTAGAGCTGCTAGGAAGTAAAATCCTGGGAAGTGTATATGCTACGGATGTCAGGCTCTTAGCACAGCTGCATCACTGTCTCTGTCTACTACTGTTCCTGTAACTTGACCGAAAAGGAAAAATGCTGAATTTATGATTCAGTTTCTGTTACATTCCTTACTCATAGTTCAGAAAGCCAAAAAAAAACAATACCAAAGAAATTAATTTGGCATTTATATATATGATGTTAGTGGTTTAATGGTGTTTGAAAAGTAGAAGGACTGAAGTCTTTAATGCTTTCTAGGAAGAATCATCTTTATATATATATTTATACACACACATACAGATATATACACATTTACATGCTCAGGATCTTGCAAAGCAGAGTCCTTTATTACATTGTAAATGCCATAAAAGAACAGAGCATTCATGCAGTCTTATTTCTAGCTTTTTCTTTTGCTCGCAGTGTTTACTGCATGCCAGTGTACTGTATTAATTACAAGGACTTAGCCCTCATGATCTACATTAAGAGAAAACAACCAATATAGTCTTGGATCCCAACTAGCTTACTRACTTCTAGAATAAAATAATTTGCCTAATGTTGTAAGATAATTAGAGCAAAATTAGGCAGCCTGTGGCTAGCTATGGACACATGGTCCACAGAGATAAAGAAAATCACCTCACACATATGTATAGCATGAAGCATGGGTGTTTACAGAGTGCCTGGTCACATGACCTGCACGTAAACATCTCACTGTTTTAATTTTCCAAGGTACACTCAGTAATTGTAAAAGTAGTGATTCATTTATGTAGATAAGAGAAAGAAAAAGAAGACTACCATCAACACCTTTAAGAAAACCAGCTGAGTTACTTTCTAGAGAGAGTGCACACATGTCCCATGTGCATGGGGTACATTTGCTGTAAGGTTGCTAATGTTCAGTAAGTGTTTTACTGCTGGTGCATGAGAATGCTGGGAGGCTGCAAAATGTGAGGAGTCTGTGAGGGGCAGGTATATACATCCAGTAAAACTTCACTCTTCCAAAATTTAACTGCCTCRTAATGCCTTTTCAACCATTTCTAAACGAGGAGCACTGTGCAAGCATTCCCACTCCTAGGTCGGCGCTGTTAGTAGCGGGCYGGTGCAACAGGCTTACAACAGGCATGCCCAGAGCAGGGGGASACCAGCTGTAGGGTTCTTCTTTGGATCAATCCACTGCAGAGCTTCTGCTCCTCCAACTCTCATGCTGGTCTCGCTTTCTGCAAATTCCACAGGCTGACTGGCTCCCCGAACCAGGGAKGCACCCATCATCTTTGTTGCCATTGAACAAACAGATTCTGCAAACTGAGGCCTTGCCAGGATCATGTAGCTGAATACACAAGTGCTCTCGGTGGTCCAAAATGTTTCTGATGAGGTTTTATTCAATATAGGTGGACAAGTAAATCGAAGTACTTGGGCAGCTAGACAATTTATCCCCTGCAATGTCTATAATTCCTTCTAAGAGGAGCCTTGTGTTTCTGTCAACAATTGATTTTAAGCATTATTTCTGTCTTAAAGAGAAATTATCAGACTTCACGCTTCTTCTGGGAAGAAGTCAGTAACACAGGCAACCACAGATGCCTTTTCTTTTTAGTAAAAGTTTTCTGGCTCATTCAAATACTGTTCAGTTTTGTTAAGGTTGTTGTTGTTGTTTTGTCTTTTTTCAAATAATCAAGAGCCTGTAGCATTTAATTCCCTTGCTTTCAACTCTGATGTGTTAAAAGTGCTCTGGGTTTAATGGAATATGGATGGAATATGGACAGTGCTGTGTTGTGCTATTTCTCTTTCTATTTGGACTATTTCACACTTTTGTGATGGGCGAATAATTTGCTGAGGATTGCTGAATATTGCAATGGAAATCTGCATTCAGTCTCCCAAATATTTCCAGTATTAATTGAAATGAAAGGTATTCAGCTGTCAGAGCTCCCAGAGCTCCCATCAAACTCTGACCGACTTGGGGACTGTTGCTTGCACTGCAGCACCAAGGTACACTCTGCGTTAATAACCAAGGTTGATGTAGAAGGTCATTAACAGACTTCATAAAGTCACTAGAGTTTTTTCCTTTCTTTTCTCACCTTCAGGCAAGATGGCAATTGGCTTTTCTCTGTTATTTGCAGGTGAAACAGCCCTGTGATAAGGATATTTTTTTATACYGGGGACCATTTAGAGAGGGTAGTTTGGTACCACCACATGACAGGGTCAACACTGACTTTATTTCAGAGCTTCAATTCAGAGCAAGGTTACACTCACTAGACCAGGGARAGAGGATAAAAGAGTAGTTTTGAATCCTGAAGAGCACTCTAGCAAGTCACTGACTGAATATAGAGTTCATTCATGCATCTTCTGTAGCTCAGTCACAGCAGGGCTTGGAAATTTGAGGATTTAATAAATGCTTCTAGTATTTAAGGAATCATTTTCTTCTTYGTCATTAGCATTCTACACTCATACACGACATTTTGGTGGCTTAACAGCATTTTGGAGGCTTGTAAGTGCTTTGAATTGTTGATTTGATAAGAACTATGTGTTTACTCCTCAGAATTACTCCTCAGTGTGGTAAACACTTATTACAACAAAATAAGAAAAGATCCTGCTTGTGACTGAAGACAAATTTCATGACTGAAGCACACAGTCTCAATTTATCCCTTGGATAGCTTTGACTTGGCAAAAGAATGACTGATGTGTCCTGCCAGGATTCCTCTTGGTGATTCTTAACTCTGGGATCCAACCTGTATTCACAGTTGCTGAAGTGTGTAGATGGATGTACAGAAGGGCTGAAGATCATGGGTTGTACTGTTTTCATCCTGAATACCAGATGAAGCCTCTTTTACATAGCTTGGCACTGAACAAAGAGGTAAATATCTGTCATAAAATCAGTAGTGGGGGTAATATTGCTCTTCCTTACCTCCCAGCAGCAGGGACATCTCCTCCTGTAGTCAGAGCACGTTTTCTCCTTGTCCATTTCAAAACCAGTATGAACTAGTAAACCACCTCTGAGACTAGTCTTCACTGGCTTTAGAAGTTCCACATTATTTTTCTTTGGCAGATTCCACTAAATCACTTCAAATGCACGAAATTCAGATATTCTAAAACTACACCTAAAAAGTGATATGTACCAACTTGTTATGATTTTGCAGACAATTTCTGAGAATAATTAAAACCAAACACATTTCAAATGCTCCCCAAGCGCATTTTGTAACTGCTAAGATTTACTGAAATAGCAAGAAATAAATCTTTTCATATCTGTATTTCCAGAACACTCTTCAAAAAATCTCCACACAACATAAAATAAAAATCTATCAATATAATGTCTGTGTGAGACAGGTTAGAATTGTTATATATCCTTTGTTCCTTGATAGCCTTCCCTTGAGCCTATTCCCTGCACAAACATGCAAGAGAGCATCCCTAACAGGGTAAGCTTCGAGTGTAAATGGGAAGAATGCTGATTTCAGGCTTGTGTGTGCACCAAGCTGGTTATGGAGAGACAAATTAACCTCAGCTTGAGCATACAGAAAGGATGTATGTAATCTCTCCAGGTGTAAAGAGAAATTTAACGGAGCAGCCAAGGGAAGTAAGGCAGGCAAGGCCTGGAAACAGGGAAAGAGCTTGAGCTAGTTTATTTACTTACCTACTTATTTATAGGGATATAGGTTTACATAAAATGGCCTAGTGCTGGGAGGAGCCAAAACTGAACTTGAATCACTGCTAAAGTGGCAGAAATCCAGAAGCATTTCCAATCTTTAAACTTCCAATGAGTCTCTAACTGCATAGCATAGGTGTACAGGATTTATTCATCTGATCATGATCAACAAAGTAACTGTGTCAATAAAAATACTTTGGTCCATCTCTGTTAAGATTCGCAACATAATAATAGGTTTCTGGTTTACAGCTTGATATTCTTTCATCTGTTACATAAACAAGTAGTCAAAGACATAGCAAACTGCAACATCCTCCCTTAAAAAGATAAATAAGGATCAATCTTTTCTGACATTTTGCCTAATAAAAAAAGCTACAAACAAGGCAGAGAAAGAAAGCAAACAAAAATGTTTTCAAAAGAGAGAATAAGAAAAGGGAACAACTGTCTGGAAAGATATATGTTCCTCATGAAAAAAACCCAACAAACAAAAAAAAATTTGGCTGAAACTGACAGCTCTATTTGAAAGATATTGAAAATACTTATTTTCTTGTGACTTTCAACATATAATGTCCTAATTTTCATCCCCTCTGTTTAGTTGCTTGCTTTTGAAACCAAAAAGCATCTCASTACCAGCATTGTGCATTAAAGCAGATGAATTTGCAGATGATTCTTTTTTATATGAAAAGGAACTGAAAAAATTGAACATTTCTTTCTCAAGGGATTTAAAATCAGCTTTTCATTTCCTAGGGTTTGGTATATATCTTGATAAATGTATGTTGAAATAGGATTAAAAATAACTTGTGAATATTAATTGATGAATTAAATTCCCATTCCGAAAAACTTTTAAAATTTGGGAGAAAATGGTTGTGTGATTTAAAACTACTGTAGGTACTTTTGTGAATGCCTAACAAGAACTCATTTTATAAATCAGTTTAACCTTGCGAGAATTAAGATAATGTTGGTAATAATCTTTTATAAAAGGATTGTTCAGTAGATGTTGAAATTAATCTGTCTGCATAGTATTTCTMATTCTCCTGTTTTTCTCTGTTAATATTCCTTATCCTTTTGGTTGTGAATTCCTCATTTTCTACACAGTCTGAGGTCATGTCCTAGTGATGAACTAATTTTCAAAAAGTTAAGTAGTACCACACTGCATTATTAAAATTATCATCCTCTTGAGGTGATCACCTAACGTATTTAATCAGTAAAGGTACTGCATTGCATAATGGGAATCATGCAAACTAATATTTCATGTGGCAAACACTGGAGTCACAGGCAAACATTTTTCTCACATTAGTAAATATATGTACATGTTTAAGGGTTTGCAAAACCTGACATCATGTCATGTATGTGATCTTGGACTGAATTCTTGCAGGTCTTGGACGAGGTAGAGCGTAGGAATCCACAGGCAGGTTCCTTTTGGAACATAATGAAAGCATTGCTAACTTGACTGAGCCTTGGGAGAAGGGTAGTGATATCCAACCCATGACAAAGCAGGAATTAAAATAACTCCCATCATGTCCATTTGACAAAGTTCCCATTGGAATGATTTAGTACCGCTGACATTTAATCGTATAATGGATCTTTTAAAGCAATACGGTTTTCTGATTTTTTGTTGTTGGTTTTTTTAAATTAAAATTTTAATAAATAAATTAGAAAGGGATGAATTCTGAAGAACTTTTCCCATCTCTTTTCATCAGTGTTTGTTATACTGAGATACTGCTTTTTTCTAAAAAAATAATTTCGGTATCACCAAATTCCAGACTGGAAAGATATTTATGTCAATTTCCACTTTTAAAATGAGAAAAGTATCTTTTGAGAAGTCCATGAAAATAAAACCCCATCATATCATAAAAGATACTGGGTTGATCTGTTATAAAGGACCTACCTAATTCTCAAAATGGCATAGAATGCCATTGAATTTGGAGATAAAAGGTAAAATAATGATAAAAGAAAGTACTCTTGACTCTAGATAAACATGCTACCTCCTTTGAACCAGAATTTAATGCAAATTTGTCATGATCTCCAAGTTACACAGCAAGTAAATTTGCCAAGTATGCTTTCTTTTCCTCAATGTTTCAAGTAATAGGTTTATACTTCAGCTAGATTTTTCAATAGAACATAGAATAAGAATTCTCTCATGGAATAGGATGAAATAAGACTTCAATTATTGAAATACATAAAATCAGAAAATTGTACAAGGTCCTTTTCCTAAACTTTATTCCAGGCCATTCAATTATACATTGTGCCCTGGAGATGCACATTAGTCCTTCAGTAGTATGGAAAGACTATGGAAATAAAGGTTCTAAGTTAATGTGGTGCTTAAGCAAATAACCAACTTTGGGTGTGAGAAAAATGCCATTGGACATATGAATATATAGTCGTGAATATATGGAAGGCAGATGCAAGTTGTTGCTTTCKTTTTGAAACATAAATAAGACAAAACCCATATGCTTGCAACTTCCTTTTAATCTTGGTGTCTCAGCCTGGACCAGGAACCTCTGGAAAAGAAAAGGAAACTTGTTTCTATGCTTCCCCAGTCTGTAAGTCCAGAAGTTTTAGAACACTTAGTTTGATGCACGATGAGAGAAACCAGTTTTATATTGTCTTAATCCATTTTCTTCAGAAGCACTAATGACTTMAGAGAAAATGTGTTAGTTGTACTCTAAAAGGAATTGGAGCAAGATCCCAAGACAAAAATATGTAGCAGGTTGAGCACAAGAGGAAAGAGTATAGAACTAGATTTCATACACAGTCTACACTCAAAACTGTCATTACTGAGATAATGATGTCAGGATTATTTAAAAGAGAACCTTTTAAAGGGAAAAAGATGCCTGATGTCTGTGAGCTTTTAGTAGGAACTGGACAACTAACTCCACTTTCTGACTTCGAGAAATTCTTGCAGTTATGGAGTGCTATGAAGCATTTTTCAAATATATTCTTTAGATGTCTGTCTCTTTGCTYTATTATTCTTTACTGATATCTGTGTAGTAGTTTTAGGGTGCTGTACAATATTTTAAAATGTCTGGTCAATAGAAAATGACATCTATTGCTACAAGAAGTATCTGAATTGAGAAGTTTCCAAACACCATTACTGTTCTAAGCAAATCAATAGAAGTATTTACTGTACAGTTTATATGATCTCTTTGGCAGTGTTTTTAGCCACAGTATTGGGTTAAAATTTTTAAAAGCCCTCTGATTTCACTAACATGTTTGTAAATTCACAAATAAACTAATTACAGGTTGCAGCAGTGCAGCTATTTTCAAAATGTGGTCTCATGAGGTCTTACTGGTGTGTAGTGAAAATGTGTTGGTGATTTACCCTTTCTTCTTCACGTTACATCCTAATGTGTTCCAGTCCAAATAGGTGGTGATTTCTCTGATTTGCTCTCACAGGTTTGATTGTAACTAAATTGAAGCTGTCAAATAGGGAGCGTCTCACAAAGATTGTGCACTGGCTAAATAGGCCTGCCATGACAAATGGCACACAAGTATGACTGCAGTCAGCTTTCCCATCTAGGAAGACATCTGGAGGTCTGCTTGGTTGCCTGATCTCTCTCTCTCAAGCTTAAAGCTCGGTTTTCTCTATTCAGCAGTCGTATTTTGGAGCTATGCGGGAGAAGGAAAGACTCTTTAGCGTTTGGGCACCCACTGAGCTTTCTCTAGTTGAGTTGAGAGCTTCAAGGACCAAACTGCTGTTTATGCACGAGGTGTGCAGGAGATAGGGGAAGAACAAAAGTCCCTTTGTACAAACATTAGTCACAATTTCATGTCTGTCCTCTGAAAGTTGAACCCGCCCCCCTGTCCAGCATTGCTGCTCAAATGTTTTTGATTATGCCTAGTCTCTCTTGAGACTTTGCAATGATCTGAAGGCATCATTTCCTTCTTCCTATGATCTACACTTTGTATGGTTGAAGGTAATGAGTTTTTATCACACAAGAGAGTTGCACTTTGATGTTTCAGCCAGTTAGCAGGGTTGTGTACTCATTTCCCTCTTAATGGGGACACAAATGAATAGTCATTTATGGTTATACCCTTGGGCTCAGGCAAACTCAGCAGTGAATTTTCCTTTATGTTTGAATAGCAGATAATTTTTTAATTCAATGGATATCAGTGTCTCAAATATTGGGGGAAATTAGAATGAAAAATGTAAAGAAAATTATTGTCATACAAATTGATCCTTTGATTAAGTTTGATACGTGTATTTGTAATTGATACTTTTGCTTAAACCAGAGAAAATCCTGGGAGAATGGGTTAAATAAGGTGCTGACTTGAATCCCAGACAGAAATTAGCACATGCTGATACCCTGGTAAAAAAGGCATCACCCAATGTGTCTTACCTGAAGACTGAATCCTATTTATAATGTCTGGTAACTTTGTATTTGGAACACACAGAAAAATCCCACGAAGATGAATTAATATTTAGTACCTGTAAGTGGCATTTTCCTTTTCCTCTCTGTACATGTCTTTCTAAGCATAGCAGTAGTGGTCTTGCTGCTTAAGGTAGGTAAAGTAGTTATTTACATTTGCCTAATTTGCAGAGGAACTGCCTGGTAGCTGGTCCATTCCAGATAAGCCCTCTTCAAGTCTGGGATACATAGACGTACTTGATCTTGTCTTCTCGACTCAAACACAGGCTCAAGATGTTTTTTGTTGCTGAAGTTCTTTTTGCAATGTTAGAAAGTGAGAGTGCTGCGTTAGGAATGATGTTTTTCAGGGACCAGTGTTTGCTTATCCTTGTTACACTGTTGGACAATAAAAGTACCATAACCTGGAGCTCTCCAGCRAGTTTGTGGCAATATCATTTTAAACTCTACTGGTAGCATTTGTGAGAATATTTGTGCATATATTCCCTGTATAATTGTAGCTTTTCTAAACTACTTCTTTAATTACATTACAGATGAAATATCCTGGATGAAATTCTGATTCCAATAAAAGCATTTATGTTCTTGATAACAAAACAACCCAGCCAATTTCTGTGAGACCTGAAAGCCTGAAGCTGTAAGTTAGTCTTAAATAACACTGTGTGATGGAGAACGAAAAATATGAAGGAATTTGAGCTTCAAATTGGAGACTACCTTTAATGTTCTTTGGGGACAGCATCCAAAATTCTCTTCTCATGGTATGTTTTTCGCTAACTGCTTGGCACAGTATTTCTAGCGTAAAATGTTATGGATGGATTTTGTAGACTTGCATCTTTAGAAAATTTCATCTGTAGGAGAATCATGCTGGTTTTCCTAGTCAAAACTAGGATGAAAAACTCTAACTTACAGTTTTGAATTTGCCTTATTTTTTTTTTATTTTAGAAAATTGTTTTTAACATTTTGTGCAAAATCCTTAAGCTTCCATGAAATCCATCAAGCAACACTGTCTACCTCAGACCTTTCCTTTAAAGAAGGATGGTATTGTAATTGGTTTTGATAGATGCTATTTCCATTCTTTTGCATTAAGCAAACATAAATCCATACCATCAAAAAGAAGGCAATTAATAAATTGCTTAGATCAGGCTAAAACAGGCAATGGGAGAAGAAAATGTGATTTTCCAGCTTGTGTTTTCATTATTCATTTGGCRTTTGTTGTTAATAAAACATTGCAATACAGAACAAGGTAATACAACTCATAGAGTGCCTTATTATCAAGTATCCTCAAGGCACTTCAAAATAACATCAAAAAGGAGACCAAAAGACAATAGCTCATCTTTATGAGAGGCTTAAAGCTTTTGTTCAAAATGTAATGAGTTGGGGTCCCATCAACTTCAGAAGAATTTTGTTTAGGGCTATGTCTCTCCCTTTCTTTTTTTGGTTTGTGTTTGTTTTGTTTACTGTTCTTCACAGGAGGAAYAGTTTCAGAAGCAGCTGAGGGAAATAGCTCTTGTTGTGCTGTTCTGCTGGGCAGTGTTTGCAGACTTGTGGCAAAAGGGGTTTAGTGGGAGTTCCATGACAGTGTACTGCTGTCTGCACACAGAAAGGAGGCCTAGGCTGTCACTTACTACACATTGTTTGTAGATACTACATTCCAGAGCTGAAACAGACAGTGTATAATTGCATGAGAGGATACAGATTTAGGGAGTCACCAAATCCAGCAATTCTGATAGATGGAAGGCAGCCTCAGGTAAGCGCTTCAGCTCCAAGCAGCAATGAGGTTGAGCATATAATCCCAACAGGTACACGTGCAGAGAGGTGTAAAATATGCATATACAGAGCAGGCCCCACAGATGGACTAAGTATGCAGTATTCACATAGAAGTGAACTGTCCCTACAGTCTCCTCCTGATCCCCATCCTGCTGATCAGGATTAAGAGCTGTCCCTCTAGTTGCTGGCACCCCACACACAGGGTCCTCAGTCTGGCTGCTGGCGTTTAGACCTGATATATGCATGTACATAGATTAGGGATTTCCCTCATCCAGGAAAATAGAGTTTAAAAAGACAGAACTGACTGTGCAGGGCATAGCCAAACAGACTGACATGCTTATGAGTAACATGCTAATAAGTAACTGCCCCGTTTTATCTCCTTATCCTCATTTCCTACACTTGTTCTGCAGTAAGTGCAATCCCCAAATGGTCTTGCCTGCATGCCATAACGTGCCCCATACCCCTCAGACCCYGAGGTGCTCCAGACAGCCTCTCCCATAGACCCATRGTGCTGGGCTCCCCAGTTGCATTGCTGGGATTGCTGGCTGTACTGGGACAGCCCTGGGGGGTGCATGGGCAGGGGCTCATTCCTCTGGCTGTCCTGCAGAGGTTTCTCCCCCTGCCAGGTGCCTCATTGTATGGGCTGATGTTCCCCTGTGAGGGGCCTGGGTGATGCCAGAGCAGGGTGTTTTACAGGTTCCACACCTCCTATTGTACCTCTACTCCTTTCTACTGCTGCAGACGGGCTATTTCTCACACAGCCTAAAGCTAAGGAGCTTGTACTTTAGAGATTTATTGTCACTGAACAAGAACACAAACAAGGAGGCAGGGGAGCAGGCCCAAGGTGCCACCCAAATTCATACATCTGTATTAGCTGTACACAGTACGAAACTGCAGTCAAAGCTGTTCTGCATGTTAGAGCTCCAGGATTAATGATGATGAGTCAGTCTATGCTGCAACTGCTGTCATCACTGCAGCTCAGTTAAAATATACATAAGCCCTGTTTAAATTAGCTGTGATCTTGCAGAAGTTGCTCACGATGATGGATAAACTCAGAGCTACTTAACTAATGCTGCTGGTGACCTTGAGTACTGGTGCCACACTGACATAGCAGGGCTGCTAAAATTTTCGTTGAAGATGGTGCTGTTCTGTGACATCTTGACCATGTCAACTGGGGATAACTTCACTGGCTAATGCATTCATTTAGCCACAAATGACATGAAGTGATTTGTGGGTTACCAAGGGCTTAGATCTTGTTTTTCATCACTCAGGGAAGCTAATACAGAGGCTTTGGCAAACTAATATCACAGAAAGGAAACATCACTGGAATAATTTTAAACACATTTTTGTGGAGCAGAAAGCGTGGATAGATTTTCAATAGACTTAGGTCCAGATTGGCAGTGTAATAAATTCTTTACAGTTAGCCAAAGCACAATGAGGATATAAACCACATTTTACTAGGCACAGGCATATTTAGTCAAAATACTGTTAACATGGGGATTGTAGTGTTTAAATAAATGAGATCAAAAGACTAAACATTTTCTATTTAATTAATGCCTCAGAAGATTTTGCACCCCTATGTCAATCTTAATTACTCTTACTCCATTTTAGCCRAAATTTTAAGCTGGACGCTGCATTAGATATCTAACAGAAATCTAATGATAAATGTGGAGACTGACACTGTCATATGGTTTGGAGAGGGGTAAAATGCCTAGCTGCTCTCTGTGTTCTTTCTTAGCCAAAATTTCAAGTGCCARTGAGATCAGCTGAGGGTACACAGCATAAGTGAACGTAAAATGTACCAATGAATTAGTCAGAATGCACAGACCATAGAATTTTGCTAGTGCCTTTAGCTAATAGCCTGTCAGAATTTTTTTATTGCAACTTTCCATTCCAGGGCCCTATTATGCAAAAGAAACTCTCTTGGGTAATTTTTAAAATTTGATATAATCTTTTTGACAATATACTTTTCGTGAGTACAAAAAGAAGAGAGAAAATTTGAGGTCACTTTGGTGCACGTGCAAACTTAGTTTACTTCATTATGTTTTCCATGACCAGCAGACAACAGTGTGGATGAGACATGTCTGAAACTTAATGAAAAAGCTGCTTTGATTTGCTCTGGGACATAAGGGATAGAGCMCATTTTGTCAGGTGAAGCCAAGGGATGAAAGTCAATATGACTCAGTTTTAGAGGAGTCATGGCTTTTCTGTCCTTCAGTTTACCCACCTATAGAAGGAAAACAATGGGGAATGGTAAAAMTACTAATTTGTGGGGATTTAAAAAGTGTTTAGATAACGGTGTATAAAGTTTGTTGGATTGAAAATGGCAAGGATTTCCATTAATGCAGAAGTACTGCCAGTGGTGGTGCTTGCAAGGACTTTATTGGCAGCTACCAGCACTTTGTTCCCATAAGAGGGCTGGAGGAAAGGGATCTTTTTCAAAGCCAACCATAAACCAGCTCAGAGCAGGCTACTTAGTCCTGAGCTTATCTAACCATTTACTGGTGCCACCTTATCACTAACGAATTTCAAAACCATTTCTAAAAATAGGGGTGGAGCCCATTAAGAAATCTCTCAGAAGCCTTGATACTTATGGTGGGCATCTCGTCAGATGTGAGTAATGCATCCTTCATTACAAAACTCATGATGTCATTTTGTATTAAGCTCCTATATCACCGGCCTAGGACATTCCACTTCCGAGGTTTTCTTTGGATTAGTATATTCAGACAGACCTCTTGTAAGCTGATAATGAAGCTGAATTGGTAGACGATAGTAACAATTTTTTAGTGCACTTTTGTAAAATATTACTTGGGAAATAACTTTGCACTTTTCTAGATTATGCAAGGCTGAAACAGGCCAGTCACATGAATCAAAATAAAATACTTTAATAAGGTAACATTATGAATCAGCTGTCACCTTTTTCATGAGATGGCTGGGCAGTAGAGAAAGTGGAGAATGAGTGGTATTTATGAGTCAGGTTGCAGGGCAATTTCACCAAATTATGCAGGACTTGAGACATGTAGTCAGAGACAAAAATAAGAGAAAAAGTTCAGTTCTGAGTGTTGCAGGTAATGTTCCCAAACTCTAATTATATCTTTGTTCTCCCCTATCAGAATTTTTCATGATGTTCAAGTAAATGAGTCTCTTTGTAACTCTTATTTGCCGGCTTTCCTTGCTAATTAAGGAATTTTCCAATAAAGTCTGCTTTTATTTTGGCCGAGCTGAATGCAGGTTTTCTGCAGGTTTTCTGGAGCCTGCAGGCTAGAAGGCACTGTCCTAGATGAGAAAGAAGCTGAGATCTTGCATTGGCATTATCAGATTCAGGTACAAAGTCATAATCTCAGTTGAGCAAAGGGTAGTGGCTACTCTCCAAAACAAACAGAAAAATACCTTTGAAGGGACCAGCTTGAGAACAGATGCTGTCTAATGGCATTGAGGATTTTAGATAAACTTCAGTGAAATTCATGTTACTTAAAAATGTGTTTTCTTGTGAGGATGAGAGTGACTAATGCATGGTGCTTAATGAAGAGATTGTCCAATACTTACATCTGCAGTTGACATTTTCCAGACAGTGTTAGAAAGATGAGATGTATGAACATCTCTGTGCTCTCAACAGAAAAAGAGCACAGAGCCTGTGGCCAGCAGTGGGATGCTGGCTCCTAAAATTACGAATGTCACGGGATTTCTCCCAGAACAGAGCTGCCAGCAACTAGGACTCTGGCTGCCCTTGGAGTCCCAGATGCCACCTCTCACCTGACCCCRAGACACTGGGTGGCTGAGTATTGTTTCCCTTGGAAACAGGCCACATTCTGCCACATTCACAATTTTAGGAGCTGGCACCCCACTTTCAGCCACAGGCACTTGGACACGAAGAGTGGCCGTTTTCTGCAGAAAGCAATACTCAGTCCCCCAGCGTCTCAAGGTCAGGTCTGACGTGGCATCTGGGGCTCCAAGGGCAGCCAGAGTCATAGGTGCTGGCAGCTTTGGTCTGGGGAAAGTCCTGTGACATTTGCAATTTTAGGAGACAGCACCCCACTTTCGGCCGTAGGCACCTGGAGTGAAGTTGATAAAATTTTTAAGTTCTATATTTCTTTTTAAAACTTCGTGCTTAAACAGGAGAGTTTTCTATGGAGGAAAAAACAGGTATAGCTTCTCAAAGTGGTTGTGCTTGCTTTCTGTATTCTTCTGTTAGCTACACTTAACTCTGTAGCTAGATTGATGTAGRATTGACGAAAATTTTAGAATCCTTAAATAATTAATGCACACCCTAACCTTGCTCAGGTTCCTATTTATTAGTCCCAGATTTTCAAACTTTATCAGAGCTATCAGTCCCCTGAAGGGCAAGAAATTGTCCCTGTCAGCTTCTTTCATGAATCCAGACAGACCCTTCTCCTTCACACACCTTTCTGCTGTGTTCAGGTAGGATTCTCCTTTGAAGTGTTTATTTTTGCACCACATTTTCAATTCTTTCAGGCCCTAAGGTTTGTGTGTTGGATCAGTCAAAACTGAAACCTTTAAACTATCACTTCACTGTAGGTGTGTTTTATTTCTCACTGTGCCACAAGAAAAAATTAAAACCCTTGCTCAGCTTTAATTTTGCAGTATTATAGAGACATTCTACAAATACGAAGTTACTCAAATCCCCAAAGCTCACTGTGAAATAAATTAGTGATTTGAAGTTCTCCCATTTAATGTTAAGTATCTTTAGAATTTTGAAGGTACCAGCTGAATGCACTCCGTAATAGCTTTTTGAGCCGTGTTCTTAATTCCTGCCTATTATGAAGTTTTCAGCACGTTTTTATCAATTGCTCCTTTTCTTTAGCTCGGCAATATAATAGAGTAATTGAAATAATTTGCTAGCATGTAACTACTTTGCATTAAAAGATACTAATGATAACACTTCAGACTTATTAAGGAACCTTTTCTTTCCCTTCAAAGTCACAGGGCTGTACATATTAGATTCAAAGCCTGTTCCAAGTGGGCAATTGTTCCACATTGAGTCCTTAAGTTGCAGAACTTTATATGAATAACTTTCCATGCAATTTCTCAATATAACTCCATTTAAATGATTGTGTAATTCAGTATAACTACATAAAGATGACAATATAGCTGCTTCACAATTACATAATAGTTACAGAGTAGTCAGTGTTACAGTTTGAAATGTAATGGATTCTTAATTATTCTGTCTCGGGAGAAAGGACACTGATTATAATTTCATTAGGGAGATCGAAAGGACTCTGCAAAGGGAAAGAATCAGCCACGTATATACATGCTTATTTTCTGTTTGCAAATTACTGTTGATTTATCTGTTTTTTCCAGGCCAGTTTTGTAGAATAGTACTGCATTTTGCGGTTGCAGCAGTATCCATATCAGAATAGGAGTTTCAGGGCTAGTGCCTTTTTTTTTTTTTTTTTTTTTTTTTTTAATTTTATATGCACTGCTTTGCTATCCCAGAAGCAAACTGAAGATGAAGCAGTATTGTTGGGCAAGTTATTTCAGGACAAGTAATAATGTACAATAACAACAAATAAGCAGCCAGAGTTAAATTTTATCAATAACAAACCCACTCAGCAAGCAAATTGGGCTGCCCACACTTCAGTTAATCAACTAATTGTGCAACCTTCTTGTCCCCCTCTCCCATGGGACCCTGCTCCCTCTGCCCTGAGGTCAGAGCACACAGAGCAGAGTGCCCGAGGGCACAGCTACAGCAGAGGTGTTGAGATGGTTTGGCCACTGTACGAGTCAGGGCTCTCGAATTATTCAGCTTTTGATAGAAGTGGAGAGTCAAGCACTGCACATCTGCCCTGCCTAATAGTAGCTTCCTGTAGAAGGGCAGTTTTCCCATGATCTTCACCACCTACTGTGGGAGTTTTTCATTCCATTGGCATGATAAATGGAACCTTTTGCCCATGGGATACAATTATTCTCCATGGTGGAAGCCAGGTCAGTTCTGAGGATGCATTTTACAATGCTGAGAATAGAATAAAAATATTTTCTCTGTTATTAGTCTACACTTATAGTGAAAATGTGGCCATGCTACGCCTTTTGATGTGCCATAGTAACTGTTATCAATAGGATTATTCAGCTATGGACACTGTTCAGATTACAGGACCTTTATTCAAATGGAAAACTTCATTCTACTGTGCAGTCAGGTTTCTGTCTTTCTCTTACTTCCACAACAGAAAATAATTCTAAAGGCCACCAGCACAAGGTTAACAAAAGAGAGTTGTCAGGTGAAACGCTCTTCCACAGGAATGAAATACATTTAAACAATAAGTGAACATCCTCAAGGAGAAGTGGCCTTCACAGATGGTTGCCTAGTGATGAGACCATCCAGTGCAAGGCTGACTGATTGGCACCTCAGATCTGGAAGGCTGTAAAAAGTCAAGATTTTTTTTCCCCAATTCAGGACAGGGAGTTGCATAGGGAATATTTTCATTCACTTAAAGTGAAAGAAAACTTTTGAGTGGTGCGGGAATCCATTCTATCTTCATACAGAACCTCATGTAAGAACTCCCTGAAGCTGGCTGGGGTAATAGTGGAGGGGCCACTATGCCTAGAACACTTTGTCCTCATTTTTCTAGCTTTTTCATTTACGTAAGTTCAGAGATTCACTGAAAAATTTGTTCCAGGCCATAGTTAACCCCTCACTGAAGCTTATGTACAAATTGCGCTTCTGCTGCTTAAACACATGATTTACAATCATCTCCTCACTCACCAACACTTATGCATGAGAAAGAGAGCAAGGTTAAGTAGGAGGGAGAGGTCTGAAGTGATTTTTACTGTGGTGGGGGAGGGCAGGTTTTGGAGCTGGAGGGCTTGTTGTAGGTGAAAGTGGCTCTGTAATTAAGGTCTCCTTGTATTCTCATACACATTGTGACCCAAATAAAAATTAGTTATAACAGCATAAACCCCCAAATAACCAGATGAGCTGTGTTCAGAGAAATGTATGTGCTTTTCAGAGGATGGGAATTTGGCTATTGTCTCAGCTCAAAAAATAACTTGGAAGGCCTTCTGCATCCACTGACCCTGATAATCGCTGCTCTGTTTAAAATACTGGGAGTGAAAATGCTTTTATGTTCATTTGAAGGAACCTCAAAGTCAAGCACAAAGAAGTTAAATGACCTGGAAAATATTAGATGATAAATTATTTTGGGTTGAACAAAATGTTTTAGATTGACCACAGGTAAAATTTCTTATTCTTTTCTTTTGAAAAATAAAACAGCCTTACCCCCATATCTAAGCATACTTTTCATAGTAGGGTCTATGTCTATATTTTGATGATCTAGAATTACATTTACTGTGATGTATTTAGATGATGTATTTGTAGAATCATTGAATGGTTTGTCTTGGAAGGGACTTTTATAGATCTTCTAGTTCCACCCTGCTGCCATGGGCTGTCTTCATAGGACAGGTATTCTGCTCTCTGATCATTGTCATAATCCTTCTCTGAACCACTCTAACAAGTCCATGTCCTTCTTATGCTCCTGAGTCCCAGAGCTGAGCACACATTTATTCTTAAGGTATTTTACCAAAGCTTCTCAGTACATCACCTGGAGTGATGTAAGAGCACATTTAAGAACAAATGTGCATCAACCTAGTTTTACAATTATAGGTTTTATGTGTTCCTGTGGCAGACCAGTCTGTAAAAACTGGCAGTGGCCCTGAATTCCAGTTAGAGAAATGCAGGCTGTTTGACCAGTTTCACTGATGCCTGTTAACTCATGTATATTGCCTTCCTTTTCTTCAATACCTTAGCACCTTAAAAGGTTCTGCTGCTGGTAGTACACCAAAAAGCTTTCACCARTTCAAAACATATCTGTACTTTTTTGCACATAAAAAAAAAAATCACAGAATTAAGCAAAACCAGCTTATGCAATGTCCATCAAATTGTTTTGGTTGCACAAAAACTTCATGAATTGTACTGGCAGATTAAAAAAATAACCAACCAAAACCAATCAAAACCAAGCAACAACAAAGATAGAGGGAAAATGTCTCCATTTACCTCATTGAGACAGAAATCTGATGCCTTGTCACATGAGATATGACTTTATTTGCCCATATGAAAGCTGGTAGAGTTGTCAACTCTGATTATCCAATGAAATTTCTACTTAGTTCCTCGCAGAACCAGACTACAGTGCTAAACTTTCTTTCACCCGCCATSACTTAGCTTGCCCTCTCTCCTGTCCCAGTTCAGTCTTCAGATGGCTGTTGGTGCCCTCTCATCATGTCAGCTCATCTCCTGAATCTTTTATCATGTTTTTGATTCCTGATAATGCTTTCTTCAAGATATCTTTAATCACTTCCAGACCTGATCTGACCTGTCTGTAGACACKTGTGATGGTATTAAGTAGAGTGCCTGATGTGTGGTTGCTGATAACACACATTTATTGCTGTTAGCTCACTGGCATGTCTGAGGCTGGCAGAAGTTTTACATGGAGCAGGCAAATCACGCTGTCTCACCATAGCAAGTTGCTGTTCACTCATCAGAGTGGCAAATCCTGCCAATAAGCATCCCCTGCTAGCAGCTCTCAAAAGAGGGGTGGCCCTCTARAGAGAAATAAGCCAAGGGCATCACCTGACACAGAACATCCACGGATACAACAAGGCTGTAGTGATTCCTGTTTATCATTCCTGTTGCATTAGAATCAAATCTGGAGAAAAAGGCTCTGGCTATCCTGAGCTATAAAGTGCTGTGACTTTGAAGACCAATATGCTTCCAAGTTGTTGTCTAAACATAGAAACAAGGGCAATAGTTTTTTGTAGTTTTGAATTTCTTATTTAATTTTTCTGGCAGTGTAGCTAAGCCAGCTGTTGGACAGCAGTGTGCTGAGTTAGGCATTTTGCCACATACTGCCTGATATCCTTGAGTGGCACAGAGTACCACATAAGGCAGAAAATGGGCTTAGAGCAACTCAGAGGTGGGACTATCCCTGGACAGGTATCAAACCCACCATTACTGCAATTAGAACTAACTGTGGCTGTTTTTGTTGGCAAACTCAGCAGGGGATGGGAACTGTGGTGGGTCTCCTGCCTGTGTTACTGGTGTCACCCCAAGGGCAGTGGTCCCGTGTTATACCTGTGCTGTGAGGGCAGGTGGAGAAAGGGTTCTGCTTCTTGTTCTGTCATGTTAACATGTAAGCTGCCAGTTGTCAGACTAACTGAAGGAATGAATGTCCTTTCATCCCAGAAACCTTGAAAAGGTATAAACAGTATAAAACCTTCTCTTGTATCAGAAGAGTCATTCTTTTTCAAACACACATTCAAGAACAGTCCTTTCATTTGGGAGTGGTGTGTTCATTTTTGGGTAGGTGCCCAGACTATTTAAATAATCCTTTATTTGCATTTTTATGCAATTTATTGCTCGTCAAAATACTTTTTTCATTCAGATAAAAACAGAAGATAAAAATCTGAACCTAAAACGAAGGAAGTCATACTTGGTGGCTGTAATTGTATTTTCTAGTTTAAGCTTTTATGAATCACACATAATAATTTATCCAGGACATAATCAGTACAGTGCAGATATCTGTCACAGGCTTTCAGATTCAATAATTTTTTACGGCTRCTTTGCACTCATAGTCACATATTTCAGTGCTTGTCTACTCCATACACCATACCAAATGAGCACATAGGCAAACAAATCAATATTTGGAATATTAAAATGCAGAAAGTGATTTTACTTGAAAATTGTTCATATATTTCAGGCCTGTGTGGTTTTTTTTTAAAATCAACTCTGCTCAAATACCTTGTGCAGTGGGGAACTTGTGTACACTAAAGGAGAAATGAGCTTTTCTTGCTCCCTGTTTGCTGCTGAAGAATCCCAGTTCCCAGCTGCTGGCAGCAAAAAGCCACCTGTGGAGCCCTTGCATGTGGCGTACACATGGTGCTACATTTCATGTGTGTCAGCTGCAGCGTAAGGTGCAGGACAGCCAGCAAGTGGTTTTAAGCATTTTTACGTTCAGCAGGTGAGACTGGAAGGGTTTTGTGAGCTCTCAGGACAGGCAGGGAAGGGTGTCTGGCTGCAAGGCAGGTCTCCCGCGCACGGASCGAGGAAGGCACGGGGGATCGGTCRGCGGTCTGAGAGCCCAAGYGGTTCACAGCTCATCGTTCAGCTGCCAGCTGGGGAGAGGGTGAACACAAAATTCCAGTGCTGTGCAATGGAAACAGTTTTAATTTTTAGGATTATATTTGTTTCCTAAGTAATTGTTGTGTTTAACTCCAGCTGGCAACTAAGTACCACTCACCATCTGCTCGCTCACTTTCCCCTCACTGCTACAGAGAAGAATCGGAAAGGAATGGAGACAGTAAGGACAGTTCAGAACAAAATCTTTGAGTTGTACTGCTTTTTCCTCTGTTCTGTTGTGGCTGCTTCTTTTTCCCTCTTTTGAGTATATTTTAGCAGGGGAAATTCAAACATGGCAGCAAGTCTGCAAGAGCAAGTAGGGTAGCGGCGGCTGTACCTTCTGATGGTATTTGTATAAGTTTAACTAATTCAGCAGGAGTATACTGTACATATCAGTAAGATAAGCAGGAACTTTACTTCACCATCAGAAGCTGCCAATTCTGCCTGTCATGCAATTCACAGTTTTTATGTGCTTTATCTCAATTAAGTTCCATCTCTAGAGCACATTGCTCTGCTGCATATTACTGCTCTGCTAATGAAGCAGCAGCTATACGGCATTTCCTTCTGATTCCAGCAAACACAGAATAAGCACAAGTCAAACATTCCCTTGACAAATTGTGTGAGCATGGCTCCCATTTCTATCCAGGAAAGAATCTTTAGCTAAGAGGAGAGAATATTTAAGTTACTATACATCTCAGCTCCAAGACTGTTGGTCTTGGCTGGTTTGCTGGTGGAATTATTTCAAATTCCAAAGGAATAGGGGAGCTCTTCTGGAACCCATAAGATACCAGGACGTGTAGGGATGGCACCTGCCAGAACAGCTCATCCCAGGCCCTATGGAGAGCCAGAAAGTGGTTCCTGCAGGTAGTGCAGCCATTGTCCAGGGCAAGAGGGTGAGGGGAATGGTGATCTGCTGGTAGCACACACTCTGGCATTGGACATGGACCTCAGGTTTGGTTGGAAGAAAGGTGACAGCATTAGAAATAAAGTTTCTAACAGACTTTTGCTTTTGCTGTTTTCTGCTTCCAGCTCCTGATGCAAGTCTGTATTGTTCTCCTTCACTCTTCCAATGGTGCTGAATGCTGATGAGCTAATACTTGGCTCAACACCAGCAAGTAATTTCCTGATAATTAATTTGTTTTCTCTATGTCTGACCTGAATTTCTTTCAGGTAATTTGCAGGTTGGGTAACCCATCAGAATCAAACAATTTTAGGGGGTACCCAGGAGTACAATGAGTAATGGTTATTTTGAGTCTGTCTTCCCTCAGACTCTTTCTCCCTCTCTCTCAGCATTAGGGTTTCATTGCTATTATAGCACTTTGCATATAATTACCAACAGCTTTAGGTTATAATTATATTGTCATTTAGTACATTTGCAATGGGGAAAGAATGAACAAAGCAGTGAATTAAATATGCAATGACTGTTGATGTTTTGTGCCTTTTGCTTTCTTAACAACTTCATTAATATTTTGCAATGTTTATGAGGAGCTACCTGGAAAAACAGCCATTGCATGCATTTAAATGTGTCACAACTCTAGGAACTAAAAGGAAAAAATAAACAGGATGAGTAGGGACCCTTTAGAATTTAGATTTTTTTAATATGGACTTAAAAAAATACTGCAATCATTTGCATATTTATTGCACATGACATTTTCAAAAGACAGAAGCAGTGGGCTAATGCTGCAATAAGTGGTAGAACTCCTGTTGACCTGAGTAAGACCAGACGTAAATAGGTATCATTCACTCAAGAAAATATCATGAGGTGGTCGCTGTTTGTAAAGCAGTTCAAAAGTTAAAGCCTATCGAGTCTCTGCCTTTGTCCTTGAGACAAAAGTCAAACACACTCTCTGTTCAGTATTTTCTCTGCAGGTCACCAACATGAAATATAGTTAACAAGTACATTTTGCCACCACACATGTGAAATAAACTTATGACTGTCTCTAGGAAATCTATAATGTCTCCAGTTTACAAACAAATATGAGTAAAAATATCATATATGCTTGATAATATTGCATAACTGTGCATGTCTGTAGACCGAAAAGTGTACTCAGTTGTATGTGGATTTGTTCTGTTAATTAATCCTGCCACAGTACAAGGCTTATCTGTCTCTCTGTCTTTGGTCTCTAGCTAAAGAATACTGGCAGCAAGATATTATTGAATATATGAGATGGGATTGTAAGACAAAATACATTGAAATCATCTGCTGTAAACTCTCAGTGCCATATAAGCTTGGTTAAAACACACTTTTCCTGACTAAATTAATTGAGCTTGTAGTTGTCAATAAAGATGATAACTATTTAGTAAAATAACTGGTGCTTGTGACATATTTCAAGTCAGTATGAGAGATTAGAATTTGACAGCATGGATGAAGATGTTTCTAAAGATTGATCTTTCTAGTGATTCAATTTCTAGAGAGCATCTCTGTATTGTGCAAACAGGGATTTTGCGAGTGAAATCTGCGTGTTGATTTGTGAACAAAAGACAATTCACAGAGAAGTAGAATTTGTTTAGTTTAGAGGATTTGCTTAGTTTAGAATTTGTTTGGTTTAGAAACAAGTAAATCAAATAAGATTAATTAGAGATTGAGAGTATCTACAAATTTTTAGTATTTACTCATATTTGGGATTAAATGCTTTCCAATGTATTCCCTTCACATCTTTTCCTAGTGCAGAAGAACATGTGAAGGTAACAGCGGTCAAGCAAATGGAAACACTGCTTGATGTTTCTTAAATAATATAATGAATTTCTTCTCAAATGTTTCACATGAATACAAGAATATTAAAAGGAAAATGTATCATATCTTCTGTCTTTTCCTGGTCAGCTAGAGGAACTAGGAGTTGAGATCAGTATGGCTAAGTAGGAATCATAATATTTTGTTCTATGTAGAAGCCTCTTAGCTAAAAGAATACTTCCATCCAAAAAGATGGAATAAGGGCATCTTCGAATTGGAAAGCCAAGCTGTCCACCATCAGAAAATGCCACAATTAATTTTGCAAGCATATACTTCAAAGTCATTCCACCAAGTCATTTACTGCCTAGGATTTCTCAGTGCAAAAAGGGGCAGGGATATTTTTTAAAAAGGACAAAGCATTTGCTCCCATTTCTGGTAACTGCTGAAACAGTAAAAGCCAAGGAAGTGTCCTGCAAATGATAGGTCAGGTCAGTGAATTAAAATGTGTCAAAATTCTGTGTGCAAATGGAATAGTGTAGTAAGAGAATCTCACTCATTTTCTCACGCTTAACTGTCTTAAAGGATCTGGCCCAGGGACTTCAGCCTAAATGACAACTTAAATTTCTAAAATTATATAGCCATCAGGAAGATTACTTGTCCCTGAGGTGGCAAACATCTTGCATAAGCACTGGCAAATGCCAGCCTGCTAGGTGCTGGACCCAATGCCATAACCCTAGCAAGATCTCCAACACTGAGATTGGTTTGTAAGTCTTTCCTGGGAAACTTGAGGAAGTAAGGTTTTCTGAGGGAGTGAAATCCCTGTGAAGATAATGATAATGAGCCACCAAGTAATGTATTGTTTAGAAAAATACAGTATGATGGTCTCCAATTCAAAAGTTTCTACACAAATTTGAAAGCTGGCTCTAGGTGTGAATCTGAATACAAAATAAGCACCCAGAGCAAGGCTGAAAAATGGACCCATCAGCTGCTTCTCTTGACAATCAAGTTATAAAATTCTTCACTCTTTTTCCTCTTTCTGGATCAATGAATACATAGTATTTTAATGTGATAAAAGTTATTCTAAGTTTCAAGATCACCRTTATTAATTAGCTAATCAAAGCTTTGTTGGCTGGGATTTTTTTTGTTTAGCAGAAAGGGGAATAAATCTGAAGTTTTTGAGCTGTGTTCTTCTCACGAACAGAGATGAGAAAAGTCTTTCTCTTATGACCACTTCGTACCAACTAAGAGGCAAATGACATGAGTTTTCATCTTTCAAATTTAATGTGTAAGGCACAAAATTCATTGAGAGCAGCATTATTCTGCCAACATAGTCTCTCAGTAAACAAGCTTTCAGAAAAACTGTGATAAATAAAGCATCTGATAGATAAATGAACACCATGAAAGCTAATGCTCTGCTTAATGGATGCACAACTTCACCAGCATCCATTAATTTGTATATGAATAACCTGTAAGTGTAGGTGTTCCTTGAGACAATTATGCTTCAGCTAAGCATGACATGAAGAGCACACAATGAAACAGCCTCCTTGAAGATGCCGTAATGGTGAGCAACAGGACAGATAATCATGAAGGATTATCTTACTGGCTCATAAATCCAGATCAGTTCTGACAAGGCTCAGCTCTGGCGATGACAAACCTCCTCTTTCTCTTGTGATGTTGACTCGAAGATGCCAGGCTAGCGATCTTACTCCATTGAGTTTTTTTCCAGTGCCATCATTTGATGGTGTCTTGTTTGAATGTTTATGTTCATCTTCTTTTAACTTACGAGATGACTTTTCAGGCCTTGGTACATCTGACAAAAGTAGTCCTGCAAACTCTTTTTCCAGTGAGAATTTTGAATCCAAAGACTTACTATTGTTTCTAGCATATTCTAGTCAACAAATGGTCATTCCACTCTCTTCAGAGGCAAAAGCTGTGTGTTTAATAATAAAATAATTAAAATACAATAGCAAATCAAAATTGAACCCCCCTCCCAAATGCTACTGGCATTCCAGAAAGATGGTTAATATTTTTGTTAATTCATCTAACTTATTGCTTTTTATATTGATAGGGTACAAAATGAGACTGCTGAGAATTGTTTTTCTTGTGCTTTCTTCTTGATGGATTTTTAACAGGAGTTTTGTCTAATGATCAGATCATTGTAAAAAGTTTCAGAAGGGATTTTCAAAGTTTTTTATGCCTAAAATCTATATAGCTGATCATTCCATGTCCTCTTACTCATGCATATTGCATCTATTTAAAGAAAGAGTGTTATTGAACATAATATTCAAGGTAGAGGAACCCTGCCATGTCACTTGTTATTAATGAATTTACAGATCATTACTATCTTATTAATGTGACTAGATTGTCTGCATTTTCTCACTTATTCTGAGCTGCCCTTCATTTTCTCACCTGTGGATTTCATTTGTTCTTGTGCTGCCCAGCTGCCTGTCTTTGACAGGCCTTTCAGCAGTACCTCCCTGACATCTCTGTTCTGCCTAATCAAAACAACTTGAATATGTATATGTCTTAGTTTATAATAATATATTATTATAATAATATATTATATTATAATATTATAATAATAATATTATATAATTATATTAATTATATTATTATATATATTATTAGTTTATAATAATATATTTTATATATATATATTAATCTGCTGATCAACAAGCTAAGAGCAGCAAGGTTTTCTGTAGTCCTTTTTCTTCTAAACTGGCTTGAGGTTTGGAGATGTATATGTAGATAAATAATGTCCAACCAGTGTTAGGCAGATACTGTGTTACTGCCTGCTATAAGTCAGTGGATATTTGTGACTGATCCAGTGGGTAAAAGCTTTGCTAATGTAGCTAAGTGCCTACTCTCTAGAAACAAATCAATATGACTTTACAGACGTCCGTTTTACCTGCCTCATCTCTTTACCTTGCCTGCTTCTATTATCTGTATATTAATACAAGGTCTCGGAAGCGAGATTGAGTTATAAATGAGTCCTAATGTCCTCTGTTTAAAAAAAATCATATGAATCACAGAATTATGTGAACGTTTGATCAAGAGTTAAACCCTGAATGACTGTGCAGGTTTGGCTAGGGTACGTTGAATTTTCTCCATAGTAACTAATGTGGGCTATGTTTTGGATTTGTGCTGGAAACAGTGCTGGATGCAGAGATGTTTTTGTTATTACTGAGTAAATCCTGTTTTGCTCCTCACCCCACCCCACCAGTGAGCAGGCTAGGGATGCACAAGAAGTTGGGAGGGGACACAGCAAGGACAGCTTGCCCCAGCTGACCAAAGGGAAATCCCAGATCAGGTGGCGGGAAGAAGAACGAAGGGAGCAAAGTTCAGGGTGATGTTATTTGTCTTCCCAAGCCACCCTTAGGGGTGATGGAGCCCTGCTTTGTTCTGGATGGCTGAACACCTGTCTGCCCATAGAAAGTGTTGAATGAATTCCCTGTTTTGCTTTTCTTGCACATGCAGCTTGTGCTTTACCTGTAAAACTGTCTGTCTCAAGCCATAAGTTTTCTCACTTTTACCCTTCTGACCCTCTCCCCCACTCCAATGTGAGGGGATTGAGTGAGCACCTGTGTGGAGCTTAGTTGCTGGCAGAGGTTAAACCATGACAATGACTTTACTGGCATCTGTGTACCTTCATTTTATTTATTTACATACTATTAAACATAATGCTGAAAAGAATATTAGAAAAGAGACATTTTTCTGTTGTCATTATAGAACTTAACAGGACAGGCCTTGAATTTTTAAATCTTTATTAATTATGCAAACATTGGCTTCTTCTTCAGTGTAAGGTTTGGTTGAAACTGGATGGTGAGTCAGTGAAGTGGGGATTTGACCTTGTGTTTTTACTGCTACCAAGGCTCTGCAGTATGAAGAAGCACATACAAGTTGATGTCCGTAAAACGTTTTTTGTTTACACAACTGAAAAATATGATCAAAAAAACTTGCTTATTCATTCCACTAACTGTATTATTTCAGTTTTCCCTTTGTATGTACCTCAATTTTCTGGAGCTTACACACTGCCAAGTGGAGACTATTTGTGAAAAGACATGGACAAGTGTGGCTTAAAAACCCTGGTTACTCGGATGTGAAATATCCTGTTCTGGGATTTTGGCAAATCGACAGCTAAAAGAGGCCACATTGCTTCCCCTGCCCATTCATCGCTTAGTTTTGCCTACAGAAAGGTGAAATGAGGTAAGGAGGAGTCTAGAAAGCTTAGCATAGCATTACAGCACAACTCCTTTTCTTTTGCATTTGCATGCAAATTGATCTAGAAATCCATCAGCTGACTCTGTTAATGAGGTCAAGAAAAACATGCAGAGTTAGTCAAACTCAGATACAGTTTTTATTGGTTAACTGTCTCCAGGGATGGAAAGTCAGGACCACAATTTTTCTTCTGTGCTTTGCAGAAACACCTTGCCATAAGTGCTATTGGAATTTAATTTCATTGAAGAGCTGCCTCTCTTCTCCCTTTTGCACAAAAGTTACCCATGCATGTCAGTCTTGTCATTTTAATTGAACTTATAGGCATGAGTGGCATGTGGTGGAATTTAATCTGTCAGTATAACAATAATAAATTATTGCAGCAGGTTTGATAAAGAAACCTGGGACTTTGCAGAGAATAGTAAGGAATTGGGGGTTGGAAGGAAGTTTCATACAGCTTTGCCTGACAGCCAACTTCTCTGTATTATCCATTTCTTGTCATTTTTCTGTATGTTGTTGCCTAATTATTTCAGACACTATGCCCATCATATTCTGCATTACAGCTATTAGTCAAATGGTTCAATCTTTTCCAGTGTGCCTTTCAGACAGGATAATGTTTCTAGTTACTTTTACAGCCCCTCTTATTTCTCAACCATTTTGCTTGTACTTTTAAATGAATTGTAGAAATAAGATTTATCTTGTTGAATTCACAAAACAGGTTAGGGAGAAAATTAATTTTAGTTTTGAATCTGAAAGATTAAATGACATTGGTCATTGTGACCACGTGGCCTGAATAAAAAACATCATGGGAAATTCTTGGAATCATAAGTATTCAAAATAATTTCCTGCTGTAGTGCATGGATTTGTGAGAAGTGTATCCATAGAGGCCTCCCAGCCTTGAGTAGCAGCCAGAGGAAAATAGTAGCGTGCTCATTTATGCCCTTGTCAAATTGAAATTGGTACCCAGAGTTTATGAGAGGTGTGATGGAATTACACAATGAAAGGCCATGCAATTGAGCAAACAACGCCTGATGTTTTGGAGAAGAAAGAGTTGGAGTACCTGGAAAAATGGCACTGTTTAACAACTGCTGGCTACTTATGCAGTTTTATATTTTAAGGGCTGAGAACCCTGTCTTGGCCCCAGATTGTGATAATAGGACATGGTAACTGTTTATTTCAAAAGTGTATATACCTCTTCTGAAAATGGAGTGTCAAAAATAATCTAAAAATGCCTAGTAGTAAATAAAAAATAAATGGGCAAGTGGATTTCACTAGCAGCTCTCAGAACATTTAAAAGCCTAGACAGAGGTTTCCACACATATGTAGAAACATCCAAAGCTCTTAGATATCCCTTTTCTTTATGCCAGGTGTGAGGTGAAACAGCACCAAAAAGCAAAGACACCTGAGAAGTCTGGTTTTATCTGCTAAGTGTGTCCAGAGCAAATCTATTCCACAGGAAGTAAGGCCCTGAGCAAATCCCAGCATCCCCACTCATTGCACTTTTCATTAGGGCCAACGAATGGAATGATGATCCTGGATTCTGCCTCAACAGTTCATGTGTTTTCAGTTCTACAAACAGACGTATGAAATGGACTCAGCCTCAGCAGAGACCAGGCTAACAGCTTGTCCCTCCCCAAGGTAAATATTCTTACTGCTTGGATACCACGTCACGCTTCTTGACTACTGTCATGAATTTTGTCACATTTAGGACTATTAATAGACATTTCAGGGAGTAAATAACTTCACAAGGGGCTTCTCAAACTGTACAGGTATCCTCAAGAATGTACAAGGACACCACCTTGAATAAGAAAGCTGCTGGGATTAGCCTGAGTTAATAGGCAAGCGAAGGTCTTGGAGACTAGCAGAGTATGTAGAATGAGACACAGTGGGATTATGCAGATCAAGGCAACAATCAAGATCGACATTGGACAGGGAGGAGTGCATCTCTGCTGAGGAGGGCAATAGCGCAGTAGCCAAGACACAAACCCAAAAGTTCCCAGGAAATAATTTTCTCTGCATGCATGTGTAAGGAAGAAACAACCTTAGCAGTATTACTCTGAAAGAATGTGCAAACTGTGTATTTTCAGATTTAGGAAAAGGTCCAAACCCAAAATGACATCCCATACAAGTGTGACAGTAATATGCATTGCAGTGTTTTTCGTTCCGACGGAAGGGATAAATGTAAATCTTGAAAGGCAGAACAGTATTTCTGTTTTAGCCATACTGAGCCTAAGCTAACAGCTGCACCACTGCCAGAGACGTCAAAGAGACTGACTGCAATTTTAGTTTAGATGTAGAGAGAAAATTTTGGAATAGCAAAATAGATCCATGAATTGTCAGCAAAGAGAAGGTACTTAAATATGTGCTTCATGAGAAGAAATTGTGGTCTTTAAGGTCTGTGCCTGCCACATTCGTTGACCAGATTTTTCAAGCTGTATTTTAAACCTAGATTAGGTAATGAAATACTGTTTAAGGTGCCAGTAGTTATTAGGAAAAGAATAGGAAAGGCTCTTTTCCTCTCACGGAGTTGTAAAGCAGAAATAGTTCCTCTTTTTATCACTAACCTTGGTGTCAATTTTTTTAAGTACAAAACAATCAGTCTCTCAGAATCCTAACAGGTATATATTTGAGCGCTACACATGCAAAGGTAAGGGTTTTGTTTCATATTTCATAATTAGAAACTAGAGCCTTTGATAATGCAATAAGTGGTCCAAATGGGGGTTGCAAGTAATCATGTCTAACTAATTATCTACTGTAAAATCAAAAAACACAAGAGGAACAGACACCTGCATAATGCAAGTCTTTGGAACAGATGTGCCCTTATTAATAGACACGAGTTGCCTATTAAAACTCTGCGGTGACAAAGAATGTTTTCCACTTTATGAAGGATACCCTGCCTAACCTTCGGCTCCTATATAATTATAAACACAAAAAACTGTGCAAGYAGTGCAGCTTTCCTGTCTTCCCCATTATGCTACAACATGATCTCTTAGCCCCCCAAGGTTTTAAAGGTACTGTGCTGCCTATCCTGTTGTCTTTGGTTGATTTTGAGGACTATGTATTGTCCGAAGACATGAAAAGAAATAGCATTCAATGGGATTATTTTGCCAGTAAAGAAATTCAGCATTCAAAGTCCATTGCAGACATCTGACAGATGTGTTGTGTGGATGATTATGGATGTAAGAAACAATGTAGTGTGTGAGGGTTTTCTTAAAGACACCAAATAACAGTTGCAGAACTGTACGATAAAAAAAAAAGTGAGCTACTTAAAAATATACTACAGGGAGCAGAAAACTCATACATTTATTCATGAGGATAATATTTTAGGTATTAATAACTGTTTCCTGGCCCTAATAGATTTCACTGGAGATGAGCTTGAATTTCATTCTCTGTAGGTGCAAGTATACATATAACATGATACATGTGGTTTTTCCTATACGTTTCAATGGTATTATTTACAAGCTTAAGACTTGGTGCATGAATATGCATTTRCAAAATAGAGGGTTTAATTATTAGAGATATTGCCCATTAAAACCCCAGATACATGCAGCTAAAATTAACCAGAACTAAAAATTAAATAATTCCTTGATGTTAGTGGTCATGAGCTAACGTGATCTGAAATATTATTCAGAGAATTAATTAAAAATCTCAAAGATTAAAATAATTTTTTTGAAGAGTGTTCAAAATAGGAGACATTAAACACTAGAATCTGATATCAGTGGTCTTTTTTTTGCTTGTTTGTTTGTTTTGTTTGTTTGGTTGGTTTTTTACATTTGGCTTTTTGTGGGTTTTTTTGTGGTACCCATGAACAACAAAACTAAGATGTTATGAAAAAGCATAAAAACATTGCCATTCAGGCTCCCTAATTCTTCACCCTTAGACTTTTTTCCTTTTAATATTTTCTAGAAATATATACTTTGAGAGAGAGAATATTTTAGATATCTCCCAATTTTTGCGTTTGAGACTCAAAAACACTGGTGTCAGAGAGCAGTTTTCTGAAATCAAAGTTATCCTTTTTCACAAGCRTGCAGGTGTCAGAAAAATCCTTAAAGCAAACGTAGTAGTGGGGTATTTGCATCCGTGGTCTCTCTTTTGGATTCAGCTCTACTGAGCTGAAGAATTAAATGAAGGTGAAGAATTTWAATATCCTTTTTTTTTACAACCCCCTTCAAAAACTGATTTACTCCTGCAAACTGCACACAGTGTTCAGTGTACCTGGACYGCAAGAGTGAGTGAAGATTTTGGGCGCTTCCCAGCAGAGGACCAGCTATGCTGTTCCCCAAGCCCCTGTTATCTTACCGCCTCATATGTTTTACCTGTCCTCCCCCTGTTCTTAAACACCATGTGAAGGTTCTGACTTTCAGTAACACAAACCCCTTGCAAAGTGTTCTATTTAAAAATACTTTACTTTTTCCTCTCTAAAATTTAGAGCAAGCTGATTTCAGTTACAAGGATCAGCTCAGAATACATAAATGGAAAATGTTGGCCACAGATGTATCCATTCAGGGTAACAGAAGCCTTCCTTTTGGAATGATGTGTTATGACTTTCTAAATTATATTTGACAGCATCAGGGCACTACAGTGAAGCCAAAAGACAGCTGAGGTTTAGATATTTTCCATGTCTAAAATATCTTTTTTTGACGAGTAAAGATTAGCTTAAAAGGTCAAACTGAATGTTATATCATGTACTGTAGTAAGCGTAGAAGGACATTAAAAATGTATTCATAGAGAAAAAGAGCATGTGTATATTCATTCAGTGAGAACAAATATATTCAAATATATACAGGAAATCTACTCCATCTATCTAAGTCTCAGACCTAAAGTACTCACCATTCAAAAGTCAGCAGTTGTTAATGTTTATCACACAGTGGGAATGAAATTACCTCAGCTTTTCTTTCCTTTTAGGATAAAAGATATTCTATAATAACCGTAATTTTTTTTTTAAATGGATTGATGGACTTAGCAGCTCTTACAAGTTGCTGTAGCTACTTTTACTTCGGGATTTTAAAGGCTGGTAGTGCTGAATGTTGTCTATATGAAGCTAATGTGATAGCCATTGCTTAGGGATCAGAGATTCCTCCCCTTCTTACTGCTCATCCTAGTAGTAGCTCTGCTGCTGACCTACTTCACATTTGACATTTTTAGGCCTGGATTCACTGTTCCACATAAGGCACCTAATGATTTTGGAGATTTCCCCAGTGTATCAGTCACAATCAGGTGGAGCTGACAGATAAAGAAATAGGACCTGCAAGAGCCCTGTGTTTTCTGAAGTGGCAGCCAGAACACAGGTGAAGTACCTTACAGCAACACCAGTGGCACTATGCCAAAGTGGCACTTTGATGTCTACTTGTGTGAGTGTCAACTGAGCCCTTAGTGACCGGTTTTTGTGTGTGTAGTGAGGGGTAGCTAAGTCTCTACCTGCTTTCTTTGCCTCCCTTCTCCCTGCTTTTGTAGACAGAAATACCCTGCTTATGTTCAGGTCATCATAATCCATATCACAAGAGTATCTCCAGCTGGATATACTTGTGTGTGGCTTACCAGCAGCAGTCTTAACTCAGGAACATGCATTTATGCATTTTCTTTTCTGTGGCCTTTCTACTCTGTTCATTGCTGCTGCCCCCGGGGAAACATTTGCTTACAAAGATTTGTCATCTGTCATCCAGAATTCATCATAATTTTGTTGCACATTAGATTTGACACAGCTATGATGAATACTCAGGGTGTTGCTTTGCCATTCTGTGAGTGCCACTTAAATTCGTACAGTCTGTGTTATCCTGGTGACTCATTTCACTTTGATACCATTTTTTAATCGAGAAGGCTGAACAGCATGTCCTGACTTTGGTTTCTCGCCAACTGCAGTGAGCTTTGCTTTCCCGCATCACAGAACATCCTTGCCAATAAGCAAATACGTGCAACTAAAGAACTCAGCTGATCAAAGGAGCCCTGTCCTTTCCCACAGAGGTGGGAATAGGCCATGGAACACTGGAGAAGAATGTTTCACTAATTCATGTTAGCCCTTTCTCTTCAGCCTTCTGGAAGAATTTCTTTCATCCAAATAATTTCAGCAGTATTTTGTTTAAATCAATATGTCAGGGAGATAGAACTTTCTTTCCCGAGTCTGTTCCTCACCCACCATGAGTGACTTCAGAGAGTTAATTCACTTCCCCATGATTCTGTTTCCTTGCTTGTAAATGGGGACAACCTCTACTGTAGGGCATATCAAGACCTTCAGGTGAAACAAGAGCCTTTCTGGAAACTCTAAGATACTATGATGAGGTCTGACTTACCAYGTATTCTCCATATACTTATATATGACCTAAAAAGATTTGTATGCCACCAGAACCAGTTATTTATCTTCATAGCATGTGTCAAAATGATTTCTGAATTAGAGATGCCATGCAATCTGAATTAGAGGTGCCAGCAATCTCCAAATAGATGTACTGTGTAACCACAATTGCCCATATGAGGCACAAAACAGAAGGTGGGATCTATGTTATGCCAGCTACAGAGTGATCCCATGAATGGCTGGGTGCTTCCACAAGCATGAGGGAATATACACTGACACTGCTGACTGACAAATCACCCACACTCACAGCTAAATCCGGGGGTGGTCTTCTCTTTAGAAAATGTGCATATCAGGTAGCCAGTCTGTCAGCCACAGGAGAGTGGGAACTCTTCAGCCCAAAGTATTCTCCTAGAGGAAAAGGGGAATACCCTACTTTCTGCAAAGATGATTAAGAAGTTTTATTTGGGATATTTTCTTTTGCTCTCCTTCTCATCCATTACACAGACAGGAAAGAGAAGCAGGGCGAAGTGTGGGTTCAAGGTTAATTTAKATCCACCCATGCAGAGCAGTCTTGTGTGCATTTACTACAGTCACCCACACAGAAAAAGCCTTCATTCCTTCTGGGACACTGAGCACTTCATCATAGCCCAGTTTGCCCAGTAATCACAGCCTGCTTATACAAAAACATGAAATCAGTTTCAAACTTGTGAGCTCACASTATCGTTTTTGTTGCTATTCATTTAGAATAACATAATGAAAACCCTAAGGAATCTGGAGAGCAGGACGGCAAGTCTGTGTTCACATCATGAAGATTCATGACAGTGTTGCTTGATCCCAGTGACTCAAAATACTCAGGGACTTTCTATTTTCTATAACAAAACAGCATCAGCAGTATTACATTCAGGCATACAGAAACACTCCAGGCTGAGGCTTCTTCCTTAGTAAGTGTAGGCTGAAATGATATGCAAAAGACAAAGAGCACGTAACAAAAGCTTTATAGGACAGAAGAGCACATATCAAAGTTGAAAAACCAAGTAACATACATGAGGTATTTAAGATGACCTTTGAGAGCCAGGAATGAGCCTGCGTTTAAAATAGACACAAAATTTGGTAGAAAAAGAACTTGGAACAGTCTGATATGGCAGAGGAAATTGAATGTATACATCAAATACACATTCGGTATTCTGTTACTCATGACATGTATGGAACTATGAAATAAATTAACCAACCTAATGGACAAGCATGCATCCAGTGCACCAAGTTTACATTGTTATGAATGCCTGTAACATTTTCCCCTTCCACAGATGATAAGAGCTAAGTGTTGCATATTTCTGAAATCAAGATTAGAGCTACGCTTGACATTTGTTAAGCACATTTATTAATTTGTTTTTAATTGTTACAATCCAAACAGATATTTCATTCCTACAGTATGTTTTCCTAAATAGAGAGTGCAACAAAAAATTGTTCTTGCCTATGCCTGGTGTAAGGAATGAGTTATTGATTACAAATCTTCCTCCATTTGTAAAGATGATTTGTATTATCTACATGTAAAAATGCAAGATTAAGCATTGCCATAGCTGATTACACTGAAGGCATTGGTCAAAATCAAAGCAACAGAGTGAAAAGGCTGCTTTCTGCTTGAGGGCACCATTGTTTGCAGTGAATATATAGCTCTGGTGTCTTACCCTAGGGGTCAAAGCAATTAAGGCAATTCTCCCTGAGACTAATGCTTTTCTGTGCTTTATATTTTTCAGTAAAATGTGTTAAAAGCTCTGCCGTGTCATGATCTGCATACACAGAAAGCATTTCTTTTCCTGAAGGTTTGGAATTAATTTATTGCATGCATTTTTAATATATTGGTAATATTAACATTCTGACACGTATTTTTGGACTTTCAGAGTCACAATCGGGTACATCTTATGATCTCTTATCTTTAAAGAAAGGTAGAACAGAATCAAACCTGCTGCTAAATTCTGTGTTTTACAGCAATAATATGCTGGTTATTTTCACAATAAACATTCCAACCAAATGGAAGGATAGTCTATTGACATGTCATCATAATGAATTAATGTGAATTCTACTTAATTAGATATCTATATCCAGATTTCCACATGAAAGCCATTCTATATTTGGTCTGGCTTGGGTTCTGTAACAGCACTGTATAAATCACTGTCCACTGYGTAACAGGTATGTGATTAAATATCATTCAAACAGGAATTTTTCAAACAATGAGCCTGGTCCTTTACTCACATCTGACAAAAATGCAGCTGACTTGGTGGGCAGTTGATGTGCAGGCATTTTGTAGTAATTTATAACTTTCGGTGATAGAGGATAGACATTTCACTTACAGAAGAAAACCACTCAGGGAAATGATGAACGCTGCAGCAGAACCTGTAAATTTGGGGAAATAAATAGACGTGGTTTCCCTTGTCAATATTCTGCCCCCATTAAAATAGTCTGGGATTATAATAGAAGCAATAAAAATTAGGCCTTTGTAAATCAAATGTAGTACCATTTAACTCACTGTGAGCTGGAGACGTGACAGAAATTGTGCCTTAGTATTTCACTTGAGTCCTGATTTCCCTGCTCTGTGACAGAACAACAGGTACTGTTCTATTTTGGTTTTGAAGCCAGCCTTTCTAAGCAGTGAGCATAAGCATAGGCACATATTTGGTACGTGGGAAAATTATACCTGCCTTGTGAAGGAATAATCAATTTACTGTCTCACCTAAAGGGCCAGGTTGTCAATGCCATGCACTCTCCAGCCAGGCATGCTGAGCCCTGAAGGTGTGATGTGGGGGAAAGGAGGATGACTTCTCTCCAACACACAGCACAACAGGGTGGAGGTGGCAGATGGAGGCCCCTGTACATCCTGGGGGCAGCAATGACTCCTGTTGCTTAAGAGACCCTGACTCAGTGTCAGAACTGGCTGCTACTTAGCAGTGAGGTAAATCCTGTAGGGCTTGAGACCCCAAACCCATGAAGGAATAGTGGCTGGTGGAGCCATAGGCATCTATTGAGAAAACATGACCTCTTACCTCTTTCCAGACTCAAGACAGAAGACTTGCTGCAGGGCCTTAAATCCAGCCCCCTGTGCCATGCATGAGTGTAATCAGACCTGCTGTGCCTCACTGTGCACTYGTGTGTAACTGTGCCTGTGAATGCATAAACATGTGAGAAATCATCTATAAAGAGTGTTGGTAAAGACAGAGTTTAAGGACAGCATCACTAGCTACAGGGATTACTAGCTTGAATTTTAATTCTACTGTTAACTACCTAGAAAGCTAAATGGACAGGACTCCTCACCACTGAAACAATTCAACAGATAACCGCTTAGTTAAGACATGCATTCCTGATGTCCGAGGTAGAAGAGAATCCAGCTCCACCTTCAAGCTTGTGGCCAGCAGAATGAAATGCAGCGTGCATTTTATTTATTTTTAGAATTGAAGAATATGGGTTGAGGAAGGCATAGACTTGATTTGCAAAAGGCTTACTGAGTAATAAAGGGTATTTTTAGAGAATTAATTTTAAAACCATGACCCAAACTAATTTTTAGGTAGGGCTTCTGATGCAGAAGTGCCCATCTTAGCTGTTGTAACATTGCATGTTGGATTGAAAACAGAAAAAAGCAGGTGGTGGACGTGAGGGCCACAGGGAAAGACACTGTCATTCCATCTCTGATGAAGGAGGCTCTGAAAAGCCTATATATTCCCCTACCAAAATCTTGAAAAAGGCAGATAACACTGTTAGTCTCTCTTACTATGCAAGAATCCCATAATAAACTAGGCTAATCAAGATGTAGTAATCAGTACTTTTATTACAATGGAAAGATTCAATCTCCTTCTGTAATAAGCAGTTCATTCAGACAGTCTTTCCAGCAATATTAAATCTCCATTCTCTCTCATACGCTGGTGCTTTCTTGGATCTTTTTGTCAGAGAAAAGTGCTTTGGTTCATTGTGGAGATTGTGTTGTGGGATATCACATGCACAGGCTCCATACAAGAAAATTTCTTTAAACTAGTGGGTGGTGAATCACATTTCTACCTAGATACCGAATCTTACAGACAAAGTTGGTTCCTTTAGAGATTTGTCAGCAAAATCAGTGGTGCTGCAGTCTGCTGTTTTTAAATATTTCAGACTTTCAAAACCAAGAACCTTTCTGCTCTGCCTAGGGCAGCATTAGAATAAGCTTGCCTCCTCAGCAAAAATATTTCGTTTTCCTGGTGGCAAAAGCTGTGACATTTAACAGATGATGTTTAAACATATGTACTTGGCTGGTGCAGAGCAGCACCAGTGCTCYGCTCACAGTGAAACAGCGGCAACTTACACCTGACACTTGACTTCTTTGGTGAAAGAGGGCAGGTCTTTCAGGGAAGAATTATACATGGGTATGAATTGTTGTGGAGAAGTTATGCTGTTCTGCATTTCAGCATTTGATTTTTGAGCAAAAAAGTTCTTAGCATATCCAGAGTTGCAGTAAGTTACAGTACTTGGTAAAAAAAGATATACCTCCTGAAATTTGCTCTAACTTTAAATATATATTTTCTTCCCACAGCTTAAATACAAGTTCCAGAAGGAACTCTTTCCCATGCCAAAGGTCATTAACAATCAATATTTTACTATTGCTTGTAAAAAAATAGCTAAATTTGTTACTTGTCATGTCATTCTTCTCCATTTTCCTCTTCTTTCCCACCTTGTATCCCCCAGACCCTTTTCTGTCAGCCAAGGGGTAATTACATGTATGTTTATTGTTATCCACACATCAATCTACACATGTAGCTATAAATTCAGACTGCCTRGGTCACCCATTTCGTAAGCCATGTGTTCAAGGAACTGTTTTATTGCTCTGGCTTTTAGTTAGACAACAGTATCCAATTTGGTTTTCCTTCATCTTCTTTATTCTTGTGGAACATCTTTAGAGCTGACTGGCGAGGGGACAGGATAAATGGCATATAAACAGGCCAATATCGGGTGATGTCCTACATCAAGATACTTTCCTGGATGATTTGTACTGCCAGAGAAGAGTAAAAATCTCATTAAAAGAGGAAAGGAGCTAGGTAGATTTCTCTTGACATTATATTTCTAGGTGAAGAGCTCTGTGGTTCCTAAGGTTGTCCAACTACTCGGCCTTGTGTCACTTCATGGCCTAGCRAGTGTCTAACTCTGCATTGTTGCCACTGTATACAGCTTCCCGTGTAGTTTCACTTAACTTAGTGGAAGTACATTGAATACCAACTAAATCATAGGCTTCTACAGAGTTTCAGAAGGCAAGTGGGATGTGTTCAGGTTACAGAAAGAGTGAATATCCCAAAGTTTTACATTTGAAGCAGTATAAGCAGGTGTCCTGTATCTAACGTAGCATCTGTTGCACTGGAATTTTGCATTACAGCTGATGCTTGGAATTCTCTAGAAAAAATAAAACTTTGCAGCATATTTTCTCTGCTTGTGTTTATGTTTTGGTGTGACATTTCTTTTTGCAATTCACTGGATTTGTAGCAAAACTGAAATCTATGTATGTGTAACTTGCACGAAATATGAACATAGTAATGTAAGCTATGAGCTTTAAGATGCTGCTAGACTGAAACTATCTTACCTCCAAAATATGACATTTTTGGATTGTTTCTAAACCTGGCAACCTGCCACCTATTGCTTGAAGTTTCTGGATTTATATTCCCAGCGTTTCTGAATATCTTAACAGTACAGTTCTAGTGAGAATGTACTAAAATATAATTTGTCTGTAAATCTCCCCTGTCATATGTAATCACTATAAGATCTTCAAGGGAATTGCTTTTTTTTTTTTTTAACTACAAAAAGACACACTTTGCCTAGATTATCAGTGTAAAGCCCTGTGTGCAAAATACAAAGTAAAGAAAGCATGCCCCAGAATRATTGAAATAATTTTGTCTATCGGCAGTGTAAGAATCATAATATAAATATTAATATGGAAAGCGCAGGGCTGGAGTCCATCATCAGTGGCTCTGCTCACACCAGGGGTGCAAGTAGGTAGAGCCAGATAATTGTCCTTGTAAGTGAGGATCTGACAAAATCTTGATGGCAATGGGTCAGCACTCGTCACTGAGCACTTTTTGTGAAGTTGTAAATAAGAGTTTTCAGTGCTAAATGGCAGCTTAGCAGATGGGAAGTCCTTCCCCTTACCTGGTACCTTGATCCTGTGAAGGGCAGTTTCTTACTCGTTCTCTTCTGTTACAACCCGCCCTTGAATGCAAGGGTAARGTTCTTGTTAATAATAGATCCCCTGGGGTGGATTAGAGTGAAACAACGCTAAATGACCACTGTTTATATGTATGTGTGTGTGTTTGTGTGTGTCTAGTGTTTATTTTAGAACAGTTTGGTTGCAATGGAAAAGAGATATGTAGCCACTTTGGTTATTACCTATAGTAATACAGCAATAAAAAGCATAAAAATAACACTTAAGAAAATGTAAAAGGAAAAGAAAGAAAGAGAAAGAAAGGATAAGAGCAGAAAGATACCACCACCCATGGATCCAGAAACAGGACTTGCTTGTTGCAATTTTGATGTCATATGTACGCAGTGTTGATCCCTGGGGGTGGGGGAAGCCCACAAGATCTGGAGTTCAACAGGTTCAATAGGTTCAGGCTCACATGGGAACACCCAGGTGCCACCCCTGGGGTGGAGTTTTACCCTGTCTGAAGAAGCACTGTGAATCTGTTGCAACATTGTGGATCATGCTCAGTCCTCTGGTGGAAGGCCCCAGAAATTAGTCTGTGGGCACTTTGGGCGTCTTTGTTGGGTGTAAGACACGACAGCTGCCTCTCACGCAGTGTAGTTGAACCAGTTATGCCCCATCAGAAGAGATGAGCACCTTCAGGACCACATGGCCAAACATCTCCCATGGTGGTGGGGAGGCRGGACTTCTACAACTGAGCCATTTGTGTAAGGGAGGACATTGGCATGATAAAAAGCACTATCCCACCTCAGCAGGGTCTGCTTCTTATCGGCCTTCTCACCCATCTGTAAAAACCCAGCTTGTAGCCCTGGATGGTGGGTGCTCACCCTCTCTGCACCAGAGGGGCTCCCTTGCACATTGTCAGCAAAGCATCCACTGCTTTTCCAAATGGTCGATCGTTTGAGTTATTAACCATTAACATTTCAGACTCTCACATCTGCAGAGATGCTCCTAACCCTAACCCTCTGAAGGAGGGTAAGTTATGCACCAGATTTTTACTAGTACTCAGTTTCAATTATATAACTCTATTAGCTGCAGTAAATGTCTTGATTTTTAAATGTGACTGAATATTTTAACGAAACTGAACTTGAATGCTTTCCGAACAACACATTTGGGAAGAAAAAGTGCAGATATATTCCTGTTAAGAACTTGTTATTCACTGTATTCACATGTGGTGAGTCAGATTTATGGGCTCAGGCATCCTCTGTCTGTATTTTTGTATGCATGTGCATACATTTAAACCTGAAATAATATGAATAATTGGGAACAATAGTTCTTAAGGAGAAAACACATGGAGCAACTGCTGTTGGCTCTTCTAGGAGTCCATTGGGGAACATGTTATTCCATTTACAATTCTAGGGGAAGACCACAGGTAAAAGATTTCCAGGACATCTGGTAAAGATGGGGAACCAGTGACTGCTAGGGACACACAGCCTGGGCTTCAGGGTCTTGCATAAGCCCTGCTGAAGTGGTATGATCTAACAATCACTTGAGAGCAACAAGGAACTGCTTAATATTTAGGCACGACAGTGCTGTGGAGTGAGCTAGATGAGTGTCTGCATTCAAAATTCCTGACATTCAGTTCTGGCAGAGGTTCTTCCTTAGTGTATCTCTGGTAACACTTAGAAAACCAAGCCTGCAAGTCATGATGCAGAGAGAACAGGCTGCCCTGGTCACTGGCTTCCCCTGCACATTGCATTCCTCTGGGGGAGACTGATCCCTGTTAAAAKGTTTGTCATTCACCTTTGACCAGCTCTGCTCTGTTGACTAGACTTGCGCAAGGAAACGTTCCAGCTTGCAGTCAGGAAGAACAATCATTCAGCTCTGCCCTCTTTCAGTCACCTTTCATTTCTCTGCTGTCTAGGCTTTCACACCAGAGCAGACCGGTCACATTTACCCTCTGGCACTAAAGGTCTCAGAAGCAGAGAAGCATGTTTTGGTCAGTGACATTTCTGTCCATTTGAGAGATCACCTCTGTCCTTTGGGATACTGTCCCAGGTGGAGTCACCTCCATTGCCTGGCAAGGGAGGAAGGGAGCTGACCTCAAGGCTTGTCAGTGACAGCTGCTGCATTTCCAAGAGAGAGGCTTGCTGCCCTACTGCTCTGTGTCTCAGAACTGATGATTTTGGGAATCATTGCATGATTCAGCTATTTTCCCACTTTTCACCTGAGACTCGAAGGGATTGGGATTTGGCTCAGGGGACATAACAGATATCATAACCAAGTCTTTTAAGAAATACATGGAGAGATAGATTTAAATATAAGTGTTGCAATCATGTTGGTTCACTCTGCACTTATGCTTTTTCTATTATCTATAGTCATAGTGTAAGGAAGACTTATTTGAAATCCAAATGCGTCAAACAAGAGAACAGACATGACAGATCTCACAACAGAAAACATAAAAGCTAATCTATGGCCAAGGACACCCTACATGAAAAACCAAGTGCCCATTCCTTCTGAGGTCACAGGCCAGCACAGGCAGAAGAAACTGAGGACTTGCTGGGTGGTACCACACTGTCCATCCCTCCAAACACCAGAGAAGGCAGAGAGCTGAGAGGTGGCGTGGCGTGGTGTCACCCACCTGGGCTCAGTGGAACTGGGCTGCTTTGTACAACTGTGGTTGCAATGCTTGGCTCCACATACGTGCTTGCTGCTGAGAGCGCTCTTCTGCAGATCATAAATAACAGCTATGTGGCTGTTGACAAATTTCTGCRTATTTTCTTCACCATCCATCCAAACTACTTAACCTTGACATGTGAATCTAATGGGGAATATACCTTGTAACGCCTTCATTTTAAAGAACCCACTTTGGTGGCTAATTGAGGCTGGGTTATAAATTTCTTAACCTTATAGTAAAGTACATCAGCTTCAGTTCTTAAGAAAACAACAGACAAAAACTTGCCCATAGTAGGAAGGTCAGTATTTTAAAATCATCAGACTATAGATATTTTCTTAAAGTGATCTAAAAAGGAACCTACATTTTTGTGAGGACCAAGGCTTATAAAAGCCATTATTTTTGACACAAAAAATTACTTTGTCAACTGATTTATGATCCTGGCTCACATTTCCAGCCAGCTGCACTGTATTAGTTGATTAACATGGCTTTTATGGAACAATTTGAATATACCTCATAATGGTCAAAATATGAAGGGAAATCTACAGTGCTAAAATAGAASATAATGCAATTCTGAGTGGAGGAAGAATAGCTAAAAATCTTTGTCTAGAAACAAAATAATAGAGTATTTGCATGTGTGTGTGTCTGCAACATATTAATGAGGAGTAAAAACAGGGATACAGAAGAGGGAAAAGTAGGAAGTTTGGAAACTAAATTTCCCTGATAAATTAAATTGTGGAGGAGGAAGGTTTTTTTTTCCATTCTAAACTTGAAGTCGTACTGTATGCCTAGAGAAAAAAAGGAGCAGTTGGAGGCAGGATGTTAATAAGGTTTGATCTTTAAAAAAAAGAATGAGCGAGCAAGAGAGAGAGAAATATAATAATGTTTTGAATTTGAATAACATGTTAGCTAACAGCAATGGAAAGAAACATCAATTCAGAGGGAAGGAAAGTGGCCAAAATTGCATTATGGAATATGAATCATAGAGTAGCTAGAAAGCTAAATATGTAAGGAAGCAGCAGCAACAACAAAAAGACTGGACACCTTACAAGGATTCTGCTGTTGAACAAATTATTTCTACAATTTTTTTACCAAAAAAATRTAACTCAGATCATCCAGAAGAGAATAAATAACTATATAGAAACTATGACATTAAAGAAACAAATTATTTTTAAAAACTACTTTGACTTTGTCATCAGCCTTGGCTGCATACACTGCTAACTTGTACTGCGCTGCCTTTTCTTAGATATCTGTCGTGTCAAAAAAGGTGTCAGATGAGCATGAGACTATCTTTAGTAAATACATTCTGTTTACCTCCTTTTTAGCTTTTCCCTCATAAGTTGTTCTCCAGCTTTGCAAAATTTTGAGAAGCTAACTCTGGCCAACGGATACCTGGTGATTCTTTTTTTCTTTTCCTAAATAATGGCTCTTCCTTTGTTATCTAAGCAATGCCTATTTTGGCTGAGCTTCCCAATTCAGAGTCACCTGAATTACCTGTAGTAAACCATGTCRCTGTCATTTTAGAAAACTGAGGTGAGATGTTTAAGTTTGGGTTTTTTTCATTCATGGCTGCACTATCCTTAATGTCTACCCTATATCTCATTACGTAAGACCTCACTTTTCCTCTCTGATTTTTAGCATGTGCCTAAAGGACATTTTAGGAGTACTTTTAATCTACTTGACTGCTCTAGCTCAGCTTGCCTTTTTCTAATTCTCACTAAATTCTTCTGCATTTTGTCCCTAAAGACACACAACTTGTTTTTGTCAATCAGTTCTTTTTTTTTTTTTTTTCCCCATTCTCATCTTTAGATTCTCTGTTGACTTCCAGTGTCTTATTTCATGTGATTATTCATCCAGTTATGTGTGGAGCTTTTCCCTGCAAGTTCTTTTCTTCCTTTTAGCAACAGAGTCTAGGCAGTTTCATACCTTTCACGCTGTTTGTTTTCATGGTAAAATCACAAATTAGTTCTCCCAAACCAACAGCCATGGAAGAATTAAGGTTTAATATTATCACATTATTTCCTTTTTCCTAAGTCCATTGGCAAAAGTAATTGAAAGTTTTTGCTGGAACTTTCAAAATGTAAATCAGACTGCAGTCAACAAATAGAGGATTTTACTAATTTTTTAAGTCCTGGGACTTACCATTTTATTCCAGGCTTTTTATTCATGAGGTTCTTAACCTGAATACAAATTATTGTTCATATAGCAACCTGAATACAAATTATTGTTCATATAGCTAGCTAATAAACATTTAAACCCAAAAATATCTCTCAAAGACCATCTGCCAGTGGTTACACCAGAGACTCAGGCAATCTTCTTTGAAAGTCACGTTAAGCCAAGTGGTTGCTAAAGGCATCTCACCTGTTACATGTCCCTGTGCACAGGGCAGAGGTTCAGAGCTATCCACCTAGTTCTGTCTGTCCATAAGAGTAAATTAAGCAGGGCCAGGTAATGTTCACAAGTGCTGGACCTGGATTATCTGGACTATTATGTTGTTAGAGCCATCTTCAGCATGAGTGTGGACTACACTCAATAGGCATGTAATGTTAGTAACAAAATAGTAATGTGTTATGGCAATAATGTAGTTATAATAACAAGAACAACAACAATAATGATGATGATGATGTTAATAATTGTTGTCCACACAGAGCATCTTCCTCAGGTGTCTCCCAGCTGCCTTATAATCTTAAGAGAATTCTGTCAAGCAATATTTAAATTCACAGTTTCTAAAATGATACATGTATTGTGCTGTATTCCACCAGAGATGCCTTTCTGTTATGGCACCAGCTGCAGGATTGCACCTGCATTTGCCGCAAAGGTGACAAACTAGTCAGTTCATTTCAAATGAGAGCTGGGAAGAAAACTAACATAGATGTAGCATGTCCAGGCAGGGGAATGAGGAGCAAACTGGAGAACCAGATTACTTGGCTTGGCCAAGAGGCTCTAGACACACACTTCTCTTGCCCACATGGTGATGCCGGACTTTGCTAGCCTAAGATCCTTRATGAACAGGGAAGAAAACCTGTCTTAAGAAAAGGAGCATTTAATTGACCAGAAACCAGGGCAAACTGCTCTTCAGCTTGTGCTTTCTCTTTGGTTTGCTTAGGAAGTTCCAGATTTTTAAGTAAATGCAGCAGCTGTGAGGGTGAAAAAGCTGGAGGAACAAGGCAGAGCTCAGATCTGCTGTGCCGTGCTTGTGCCCTGATATTTAGAGGGTGACTGGGAGCAATGTTCATCAGCTCCCTCATGGGAGGCTCAATAATATGATGACTTTTTAGTGCTAAAATTACCCTGGAATGCTCTGAAGCTCCAGCAGCATGCACAATGCCTGTGCAAACAATCCAGGCGCTTGCACAAGCATCTAGCCTTAGATGGATGAACAATCTTGTTGACTTGAAGGGCACTTCTCATGCATTTACAACAAGGCACGTTCTTGTGCCTCTGGGTGAAGGGAGCCAGAGGCCTCCTTCTGCAGTCACACCATGTTACTCCTGTCTTTGATGCCTACCGTGATTTCCAGAGGAAGAGTTTGCAAACACTGAGCCAGGATCAAATATGTTTACTTACACTTAGTGTCATTACCTCACTCTGGTGGCATTTCCTTTCACTTTGGTGGGGCCTTTTGCAAAGCCCTGTGACTTGATGAGTAAAAACATCAGCCTGGGTAGTGGTGTCTGTGTGACAGCACAAATCTCAGGCCGAGCCTTCCATTCTGGTGGTGCTGAAACAGACCTAGAATCAATCTCTCTGTCAGTAAGTGCGGTGCATATTAACACTCATATTACAAGCCATGGAATATTACTTTTCAGCTTCACACCATTAGGAGTAATTAAGGGATGATATTAACCACTTGCTGGTTTGTGGGACAATAATCTTGTCCCCAAAGGGACATAACACAAAACCAAAAGGAACCAGATTATTGACAGGAAAACCAGCGGTGACATTGTTCTTAGAGCTATATGAAGAAATACTCATCTTGGATGTTTCTGAGAGCTGTTCTGCTGGTTTTAAGATAAGAAAACCACCTATTAGGAAGAAAAAATGTCCATCTTTCTGCTGATTCGCTTTTATCTTGCTGTGCTTTCAGGCTGAATTAATAAATTGTTTACCTGTGAAGCCTAGAATCCTATTTATTTAGGACTTTATTTTACAAAAAAATGTGTAATTGTCTCTGAGATGGTGCTTCAGCTTCAGAAACTGGAGCTACTGGAACAAAATCAACAGCAAAACTACTTTTCTTCACGCTGATACAGGCATGGCTTTTACAACCCACAGACTTCATCCTCAGTTTTCAAATTGCTTGTAGTTACTTTGTCGTAGATAATAGCATAATGTGGAAAGTAATGGTTTATAGGTAGTTAAGAGGGAATATACCAGAGTGCTTTGATGTTGTTACTACTCACCACTAAGTGCTGTCTATCCAGATGAGACACAAAAAACTCAGAGAGTGGTAGAAATCCAAAACTTAGAGCATTATTTAACACAGCAATTAAAAAGTAAATGAAAGAGGCCTTAAACAGAAGCTAAGCAAAAATAAAGGGCTATCTTCCCAAAGCCTATCCTACTGAAATGAGAAAAGTTAAGATAACGTACAGTGATGGAAATCAGACCCATTCAATAAAAAAGACCAAGGAACATATTCCCCTTCCAGATGGGCAAGCAAAAGTGAAAATGAAGGTCACAAACTCAACTGTGCATACTAATTAGGTCAAATTCACTAACTACAATATTCTTTCCTAGTAGAACAACCTATAATCTTAGGCTGACAATTGCAGGCATGCATGAAAAAACAAAAACCCTGCAACAAAATCCCATTAAGAGCTTTGGCCTAAACAGGCATAGAGAGGTATTAAAAGTAATCCCCGTTTTTGTAGTCAAATGAGTTTGCCTGAGGTCCTGCTCCACATTTTTCAGCTGTGTGCTCAACAGATTTAGGCATTTCTTTTTCTTATATTTGCGTGTTGGAATACCCTCTTGGGCATATGAACATTTGTTTGTATCACCCGAGAAATAAGGTGAATGAAACAAAATGACACCCATAGCAAATGCTTGAGTAGGTGTCCAGAACGTGTGAGATACATGTTTTGATTGCCAACAACATTTTGAGACATTATTTGTAAAGCAGGGAAGAGTGTGCAAATGTAGGAGAGCTTCTTGTGAGAGAGTGGGAGGGCAAAGTGGCTTGGTATGCTTTATCTGCCCTGAGCTCACATACAGTGCTGTCAGGAGGAGAAAACAGGGGGTTTGGATTGGGATGGAAGAGGCATGAGGGATGAAGCCAACAGAGTTTCTTCCCTTTTGGCCTTCTGAGGTATTCAAACTGGAAGAAGTTTGGGTTCTTACCAGATAAAATGAAATAACTGAAGTGGAAAAACCTCGGTTCACACGGTCGGAACTAACTATGGRGAAAACAATGTAAAAACCCTGGTATAGCTCTCAAATAATTTTCTAACAATAAATCACTAAATTTTAAACTTCTACAACCATCAGTCAACACTGCTCAAAGCCAAATTATCCTGACAGAATAGTAGCCTGCCTACAGAATGAATGGGGGCACCATAGGGCTTCTGTGAGATGTAACAATTTAGACTCCTTCATCAACATCATCCCAGCAGCTGCAGAAGCTCTGCAGAATTTGGGCTAAGCAGAAAACTGCTTGGTGGCTCCATCCTGCTTCCCACAGACAACAAATGTTTCCTATCTTTTTATATCACACTAATCCATCTGTAAAATTCTGGCTGTGTGCAGGGAACAGGGTTGGGCCCCAAATGTGCTACTGTGGGCACTATTTTCTAGCAGGATGTGTGAAGGCAGCTGGGATTCGACTGCCTGTGCACTTTAATTTTAAGGTCTAACTATTGACAGTCTTCTTACTGCTCATTTTCTGGTTGTTGTCTTCTGAATATTTGCGACATTAGGACAGCTGGCCATAGAAAATGCAGCTTCATGTAATCTACCCCCTTACTCATTTTGTGCTATAGTAAATATTCAGGCAGAGTCAATTATAGAAGAAGGGAAGAATTAAAACCTAATGAAAGTTAATCAAAGAGAAGAACTTCCTTCAGGCTGGCCATGCGTGTCTGTAGTTTGTCTGTCATTTATAATGCTGCAGCCTCTGGTTCATAGTCAAGCTGTAATTCTGCCAGTTAATGTATCCAATTAACCCCACTAATGAGCTAATCAACAGTGTAAAATCTGTGTAAAATCACTGAGGGTGTATGATGAATGGGAAATGCACTGAACTCTCACGGTATAAAAAGTGCTTTATTGCACTTGTTAAAGTGGCACAGTCTTCTCCCTCTCTAAAGGGTAATTTATCACTGGGTCTGTAACAGTGCCRTGCCCTGATAAGGGAGAGGTGGCAATAAACCCATCATAAAATGATTACTCAGGAATGCAGAGCAATTAAAGTGTCTCTGCATATCAGAGTCATAGGCTACCAGCAAAACTGGTATTTTTTGGTGTAGGGTGCTAACAAAAGGTAGGCAGCTGCTTAAAGGTGATCCGCAATTTGGGAGGAAGACACCTATTTAATAAATATTTCAGTTTAGGCGTAAAGAATCTACTGAACCACTTGGGTTATGATATATGAAAATAATTCAAGATTCTGACATCATTTTCAGTATGAAAAATGTTTGCTGCAATGATAATCCTACTAATTTCAATGAGATCTTGTGACTAGGAAAGTAATACTCCACCCAAATAAGCATAACAGAAGCTGGCTGAGAGAAAATAGTCAGATGAAACTATATTTGTTTTCCTACAGTCATGACTAATTGAAAACATTCATAACAGTAATTAATTTCAACTATTTTTTCTTATTTTATTCAAAATCCTTTCAGCATCTCTTTTTGTGAGATACCATTTAAAGAAAAGTAACACATAATAAGAGAAGATTGGAAGGAAAGAAAATCAAAATACTGGCATGCAAAAACCCCTCCTGTTAAGTAAAGGACAATAAAAAAAGATAAAAAGTAGTTTTCTTAACCTGTGAAGAAAAAAACAAACAAGAAAAGAAAATTTTGCTAAGTACAGGGGTGAGTCAAATTATCTCAGGAGTTTGAGAAATTATTTAAATGGAAACAACAGAAAGCCAGCTATCAGAAACTCTTACAGATAATTAATTTTATGTTTACTTGGTGCAATTTAATTATGTATAAGAGTAGGGTGAAATGGTTTACATGACCTGCTAGAGATACAAATTGTTCCATGACTAAATTTGATTATTGTAGATATTTGCCATGCAACAAGAAAACTTTTTTTTTTTTAAATATGCAAGTAGCAGCAATGATTTTATTAGAAGGAAAATGAAAGTTAAGGGTTGTCTGAGATATTGAGGGATACACAGTTTTAACTCTACAGTTTATACTATAGAAAAAAAAACTTAGATTACAATAGGCACTGCTAAAACATAGCCTTTGCAGTTGGTTTGGGTTTGTTTTTTGAATGCAAAGGCAAACTGAGTAATTTTCCAAAGAATTATAGGAAATATATGTTAGACAAGGTTTATAAAAGGCAGTGTTTGTCAAAACATTCTGCAAAGAGACAAACTGCAGGACATTTTTTCTTGTGATCTGTGTGCTGGATTTTCCCAACAGAGTTAGTGTTTCAGCTCTTTTTGATCTTCCCTGCCACTCTTGCACTGATAAAAAATAGGTCTGAAATATTTTGTGTAGACTGTAAGAATCCTCTGTTGGTATAATTATATTAGAGGATGTGAGTCCATGTCCCAGGCTGAGCTCTGTCAGGTACTTATGTCCCCCTCCCACCTTTTCTCTGCTCTTTTCCACCTTGCAGTCTTACCTGGCAGGGGGAAAGGCACTCAGTGTGCAGAAAGGGGATGTGTGAATTCACCCATTCTCTCCCCATCACCACCTTGGAGCAGCTGAGCAGCACACTGGGATGCTGTGGGAGAGGAGCTCAGGAGATTGATAGACACAAGGATTTGAGAAAATTGTAGGGGGAAACCCCAATTACCTTTAGCTACTAAAAAAATAGAACGATAAAAAGAGACAAACTAAAGATAAGAGGCACATTCTGGGGATGGGAGCTCACAGACAGCCTGGGAGAAAAGGAAATCTCTGTGTGGTGCACAAGCTGCAGGAGGTGTGGAGGTGTCTGGAGAATAGGAGGAGGAAGTTAGCTTCGTAKGGGTATTGATACAGAACAGGTGTGGTCATAAGAAATGTCTAGAGGGTGAGAGAAAGAATTCAAATGGAGAGAAATCTTATTTACCAAGAAAAATCTTAGGATCTTTTAACAAATTTACATAACAATGGACATCTRTACCTTCCCTCCACCTTCTCTGTGCCCCCAAACTCACTAGCAGAGTTTTTAATTTTCTTTCTTTCTTATAAGTTGGGTTAGTAATGCTATTGCTATGTTATGAATCAGAAGGAAAATCAAGACTGTGGTTATATTCTGTGGATCATCCATATGGGTGTTCAGACACCCTACTGACACACAGAATTGAGATAAATCTGCAAGTTATTTCTGAAACAGGTCTTATAAGCTATTATTATTAATAATAATAATAACAATAATAACAGTATTGTGCTGTTTGGTTTCAAACAGTACATCACTATGGTGACAAGAAATAGCTAGTATTTTTTTGTTGTTTTCTGGTTTGCTGACTTGAAAAGATTGTTACATGCTTTGAATTACTCAGGTCCCCTTTGAAAGATTTCGATGCTGTCACAAGGGAAGGAAATAGAAAGTGGGACATGCCTTCTGCTGACACTGGGACGAGTGGCACACACTTTGGGTCACCAGACAGCAGCACTGTCACTGAACCTGGGGCTGGTCTTGCTCCATGCTTCCCCTGTGTCGGACAAACACTCCTGAGCCTTTGTTGTGAATTAAGCTGTGGAGCTGCTCTGGGTTAAAATGATTTTTCACCATTTTCTGAGTTAGTTTTAACCCAAGCCAGTTGTTCCCTTTGGCTCTTTGCATGGAACAAGAAACAGGGAGGCAGAGGCAGCCCGAGGAAGGTGGGAGTGGGATGCTGCCTTTGAGCATCAATGCCAGCTCATGCTGCCTTAGCATGCTAATGCCAAACAGCCTGCATGTGTGCCTGAAGCAAGCTACAGCCCTAACATCACTACTGCAAAAACATAATGCTAAACATTGCTGTTTGCCACTGGTCCCATAAGGATGGGTTCACAGATACTACYGCAGTGTGGTATGTTCAATATCTAGATTAAAAAATATCACTGCATTGCACCTACTCACTTACCTGGGAAAGTATTTGCTTTTTGAAAAGATTCTCTGAAGCAGGAGGTTTCATACCAGACAAACAAAATAGTCCAGATTTTTTTTTTTTCAATGAACTTCATAGATGAAAGATGCAGGAAAATTGTGTACCAAAATTGTATATCTAGAGTTTGGTAAAACTGATTAATGAACCCGCCTGAATTTATGTCTAGTGTAAATAAATCACTTTTTCTGCAAAGTTGTCTCAGGCATCAGACAAACATAAACTTAAAAATATTCTCTTCAAGTTCTTTTTTGCGTAAAGTTACAGTTAAAACCATATTCATATGCCTGAGGATAGGAAATGTCATATTGATGGGTGAGTTATAAGCCTCCCTTTTCCTGGGCATTGGGAGCCCAATTCTRCTCTCTGTTCAACTCTGCTGAATTGAATGGCATTGAATTGACATAAATGAGAGCGGAAAGGCAGCTTGGGTGTGCCTTCTGCAATCAATAAAAATAATTTCATACAAAGATGAATTTTTCAATTGTATCAGAATAAATTAAGGTGCTACTGCTACTTGAAGCACGCATGCCCATATGCAAAGTCTGTATTCATTCTTCTTCCCATGAAATTTGACTTTTGGCCAGAACATTAATACGAACTGTGTTCTACTAAGTGGAAATAGAGCTCCCATTCACATTTTATGAAATGAGAGATATTCTGTACTTCCTATGAGTTCTGAGTATATTTTTCTCTACGTGTTAAACTCCTTTTCTTTATCACCACAGACSTTAGATAATACTTTCTTGTGAATGTTGCCAGTAACAACACAGCAAAATACCTGCAGGATCAAACAACAGTTGCTGTTAGAGCTCATCTACATTTTATGCTCAGTAGAGATACACTCTGATATTATAAAAGTTATCTACTATACTTTTCCTCTATCTTTATGTCCATGTGCTTTGTACCTGAACAGTGAAATATGGTCAGTGCAATCCAAGGGGTCAGAATCCTGGCACCCCTGTTCCACGGCAGGGAAAAGCTACACAACTGATAAACTGTTGAGCAGCACTACCAGCCCCTAAGCCATACATCTCAGCTTTGTTTCCCCACTAGAGAAAAAAGAATAAAACCAAACCAACCTGCCATTCCAGCATTTCTAAATTGTAAGGATCAAGCCTGGATCCAATCTAGTTTTTTTAACATTCAGAGGTTTTGAGTCAAGCATTTGGTGGAATTAAACCAATATGAAACAAGTTTTCGGTAGGAAAGGTGTTTTGAAACCCTTCTTACAGCTAAGTTATTTCTGAATGCCTTTTAAGACACATTCCAAAACTGAGTGTACTTCACTGGCAACTCTGACTGGGAATGAAAATTTGGCATTCAGCTATGGTCCAGCTCCTCCTTTCATGCCATTTATAATTTGGAGGTAATATAATTTAGAGGTATGGTTTTCCAAAGCAATCCTTAGAGCCTTTAACTAGGAAGTGTATTAAAATAAAAACAAATCAAAATTGGACTACTGTACAACTTTATTCCTCTTTAACCATATCCCTAGGTTTAGCTCTAAGTGCACAGATGGCTGAGGCTCCTTAGTGATGCAGCCTGCTACAGGTCTATGCTATGTTCCATGCAGTCCATTCCAGACCCTAAGTTATATTCCAGATGCACCTGCGTGGTTCAAGTAAAAACTTACTTTGTACATTTTAATATTAAAGTTTATTTTTCAGTGTAGGGATCTAATTAGAATATATTCAGTCTGTAAACAAGTCACTACATAGTTGAAGGAAATTTATTTTTCCTTTCAACAGCATAAGGATTTTAGTTAGTAGCTGATATGCAGATCAGCCAACCTTGTAGAAAAGGTAAGCAGTGTGAAATTATATATGAGTTATTAATAATTCCTAATAGGAGGAAAAGACCTGACAGAAAGGGTGAATTAAATGACGGTAATAATCACAGAGATGCATTACTTGGGATTCATTTCAGCACATTTGTGATACTCTGTAATGGAAAAGTCAACTTGTAACTCAGCAAGAAAGCATGTTCTTCCTCATTAACAGTATTTCCTCTTGAATTTAAATTCTTCTGTTTCATATTCATACACTGATGCCAGTACTACACTTGTAGGATAGTTTTTTATTATAAAAAGTCTTGTCTAAATACATCCATTGAACTACAGCTCCCAAAGTGCGGAAGAGGTTGTTTATGCCTATTCTCAGGCATATCTATTTATCTTCTCCACTGAATTCTAGAAAGTCAGTAAAGAATTATTTGTTAAATACTGTATAATGGCAAAAAGGCCGCTGCAAGACAAGAAAAAAAGAAACTTATAACATGCTACAGTGCAGAAAAATAGGGTGGAAAACTATTCAGTGATTTTATTATGCTAACTTTATCTGTCTTAGAAATTTTAATCCTGCTTTGATGCAGTTGTCTTTCTTACAACTGATTTTCAGGTTATGGTATCTCTTTCTATGTGCTCGTATTTTCAGCGCAGGACTGCCTATATGCTGTTAGACAAAGCAAGATCATCTGGRTAAGACTGATAACACATCGAAATATTTTAAAGAAAATGCTTTTCTTGTATGCCCCTAGCCTTTTTTCAAGACCCTGMATGTATTTCTAGAAGGGCTGTATGAGTCAGACAAGCATATGCTCACCACCACGCACCCACTGCACACACCCAAGGCCAAAATAAAGCAAAGCCTTTTGTGYAGCATGGAGGATACATAAATGTCAACAAGATAGGTGAATAATGGTCATTAGTTTGAGTAAAGGGACAAGAGCTGAGTGGGAAATTAAATTAATAGCTATGGAAGATGCCTTGATAAAAGAGAGCTGAGGAGAAACAGTTGAAACAGGCCGAACATGTACATGATTATGGAGAGCCAATGATAGAAACTACATGAAAGAGGAAGTATGCAAAGTATCTGTGCTGTTATGTAACAAATTTCATCATAATCCAGCATAGGTCTAAGTATAGGTATGAAGTGCCATACTAGTTTAGAGAGAAACTGGGACAAAGATGAGTAAACAGGGCTCTAGCACACAGTGAACGACTTCTGTTCCATAACTTATACAGAAGATGAGTAGGATGTTCATTGCAAATGTATATACAGTGTTAAACAGGTCCTTACAGTACAAAACTACTAAGTGAAAATTACTGTTCCTGGTTAAATGATAACACCTGTTTACAATGAACTGAAAAATACCAGCATGTGTGTGGGAGTTTGGAGGTGGAGGGGAAGGGAGTTCACGATTTACCGATTTTTTTGGCGGGTAAGTTTTCTTATATTTGTTCTTTTTTATACTTAAAAAATTTGCACTGTAACTTGTCTGTCTAAATCTAATCTCTGAAAATTAATTTTAGATGATTTCCATTTCTTTAGATTCCTAGCTGGTTAGTATTCCTTCTATTAAATTGGCAGCACGCTTTCCTCTTTTGGTTTCACTTATCGGTTGAGAATCTTTTTTAGAAGATTTGATGAAAACACGAACATCACAAGAATATCTTTGCATCCAATGACCACTTTTGCTAAGTTTTTAGGTCTTCTGAATCTGAGAATAAAGTTACCAGTCACATGCATTTGGGAACAGGTAGATGTRTAGATTGGTTAGTCTCATCTGCCATGACCAACAGATGCTGGTGAGAAACAAATAATTTGCATTCTCATCCATATCAGTGGAATATGCAGAGTCTTTAAGGGCTTTTGCTGACTTTCCAAAACAAAATAGCCCAAAAAATTTTTTCTTTTGGAAAAATTGCATTTTAATAATTGCTTACATGGTCTGCTTGGTAAAGTCAAACAGCAGTGACATGTTCCTATTTTGGAAATTCTTTCTATTTTTCTCAGTAATTTCTTAATATTAAGGGTTTTTTCCTAGGCCTAACACCATTGGGATTATTGTGCACAATTCATTTTTGTTAGGTAGGCGAACAGAAAACCTCCCMGTGCAAATCCTTAGGGCTGGTGTTCTACTTTAAAGCTATTTTCCTCAGTGCACACGGGAAGGCAGAAAATGCACACGATCTCTTCSTCATCGTTTGAGATCAAGCATGTACTTCAAAAATTACATATTTGTAAAGGAAACAGGTCTCATGTTACTCCTTGAGTGGCAACAGACCATGCACTCTGCAGATGTTCCTTGGTTCAGTAATCTCAGTTATTTCAGGGGACTACTAACATTACAGTTTGTACCATTAAACCACAGATTTGCTTTACAGCAAAGTCAAGGCTGTTGAAATGAACAGAAAAGAGAATACTTTATAAGCTGTGCCATATCTTGCTARGTATCACATGGAGATTTTAATTCAAGGCTCTCCAACATCATGAGCTATAAGATAACATTCTCAAGTGCTTTTAAACTTTAATTTCTTCTAATGGAGATTGAAATTTTCTATGTTGGTCGTATTTCTCTTTGAATATCTTGGGGRAAGTATCCAATCAGCCAAACACTTCCATTTTGGAGGCTTCAGTGATGTGGTTTAACATGTATCTTAATAAAGAGTTGTGTCAGTGCAACTTAGGGCATGGAGGACTGTGGTACAGGACAAGGTGTCCAAGGTTGTAAGCTTTTGAAAGCTTGCACATCAGAAAATCTGTTCTAGCTTCAGAGTGTAGGTCTTTTTACTAAAAAAGTAACAAAAAAGATGGTAGAAAAAAGAATCACCTATTGGATTCAAGGAAAAGGAAGAGAAACTAGAATAGAGCAGGAACAGGTTTTTGTGGAGTGTGGGTGTTTTTGTAGGACACGCAAAATTTAATCAAGACAGGAATTAGCTGAATGGGGAAAACACAYRTGAGAATATAKGTATRAGAAGATGAACAGGAATCATACAGGGCCTGAAGGAGATGCTAGGACTGGGGAAGCAGAAAGATGAAATAGCACACATAAAGAAAAGACTGGACAGCTAAATAAAAAGAAAACCAAATTCTASTGTTAAGTGGGCATGGCAATGTCTGCATGACTGATTTGTGTCTGGCTGTAAAGAAAGAGTATACTAAGCGCAAGGAAGCAGCAAATTGAAAGAGAAGAGATGAGAAAATAAAGCTGGATGCAAGGATCTGAGGGACTCTGAAAGGCTGTAGACTCTAAATTTTCAAGGGATAAACTATGTAAACCTAAGGGAGACAGATCAAAGTCTGGGGAAATGAGCAGAAGTGCCTGTGCTCACTGGACCCCCTGTACTGAGCAGCAGTAGAAGAACCAATTCCTGTTTCTCTCCATTTGTATTTCACTATGGTGAAATATTTATGGCTCTCATTTTCTAACAGTGTTGATCCACATATAAGATCACAACTGTGTTATGCAGCTGCCAGTTGTGCCATTAGCCCAATGGTAAGCACTCAAGTCTCCATCCACAGAGTTATTCAAAGGCTGTCTGGATGTGGTCCTGGGCAGGTGTCTCTAGCTGAGTCTGCTTGAGCAGAAGGATTGGACCAGATGATCTCCAGAGGCCCCTTCCAACCTTAAACAGTCTGTAATCCTGTGAAGTCACAGCTCGGTGTCAGGCAGTGTGAAGGAGGAGCAGATCCTTGGGGAATGACTTGGTTTTTCTGACTGCCGTGAAATGCCACACACCTCTCTCTTTCTCTGCCCAGCCCATGCACAGGAGTTTCACAAAATTAAACAAGTGTTAAAACTTTCTTCTGGGGCATTATTTCTGTTCCCATAGGTTAATGGTTGGACTCAATGATTTTAGAGATCTTTTCCAACCTTAATGATTCTCTAATACTTTAAATTGCATAACTATGTGCYATTTGTTGACTGTTCCCTAAGAACCTGGAAAGCATAACTGGTTTAACAGAGCCTGATGACCATAATGCAAGAAAATKATTTGTAAACACAAATATACCTGCCACTAGAGGAAATACTACGAATACCTTGGGTTTCACTAATCTTCAAACAAACTTGGAAGGAATGCCAAAAATCATACAATATTTACATTATCTATTTAGAAGCATACTAGTTACCCTGACTTAACATCTTTCCTGAGAACTGTTATTTTTGCAGTTTAGAGCGAGCCGCTAACATTTCTCTCTGCAGTCCGCAATAAAGACCATATAAACCAGATGCTAATAGCACTGCATTTTTGGTAATATGATAAATATGAAAATGAACCTTCACAATTTTATCATGTACCTGTTGAGATTTTACACAGACAAGTGACCTTAATCTCTAGAAGAGCAATAAATACTTACGTATTTAACTGAGCGCTAACAACACAAAAAGGGTAGTATTGACATATAGACAGGATTTGGTTTTGCCTGCTCATTTTTGCCCAGAAGCCACCAGCCCTTTGTGGGTAGCTTGTTGTGGTTTTGGCACAGCTTCTGCTTTCCTCTGTGTTCCTTTTCCCACAGTCCTGAAGCTGTGTCGCAGATGCCCACAGGAAGAGAAATACACTGGCTGCCACCAGGAATTTACATGTAGAGACCTTTCAGTAACTGTTTGTAAGAACAATTCAGTGAGGCAAGGCCTCTTCTTACAAGCRATTTAATTCTTAATCACTAGGGCCTTAAGTAGGAAGAAGCTAAATGYTATCATGGGAAAATGCTTTGGCATGGGTTAGTGGGTAATATGGGTTAGTACTAGGGAGATGTAGGGGCTCATTCTCTGTTATCTGTGGTGATTTTCACACACAGCACAACAACCTTAAGTGGTGGCATACAGGAGTAAATGATGACAAGTTTCAGCAGAGTTGTAGGGTAATACAGCTGCCTGTAGATTTTAACTCCATGAAATGAAGGGTGAGAAAAGACATGACTCCTATCCATACAGGCCAACCACAAGCAAAGCAAAATTTTAGTTCTTTGCTTTTGCATTAGAACTAGTTCCCCCTCTGCCATGCTCTACTTTCCTACTCCCCTTTCAGCCTGAAGGAACAACTTTTCTCACAAATACTGACYCTGCATGCCTTGAGTCTGGTTGCATAAGTGTCCCATGGGCTTGCAAAAAATGTGGTGCTGCTGTGTACCCACAGCTTTGAGTCCTGGGTGTACGAACGACACTCAGTGTGAACCGCCAAGTCCAGTTTCTGGGTGCTGAACCCCACGGACAGTGTGACATTGACGGCTCGAGAAGTACATTGCACTCTCACATTTTTAAACGTCTAATGGTGTTCAGAATCCCCAGAATAATTTCAGGTGTGCGTATTTATACTTCTAAATGCATAKATATGGTATGTATGTGAGTGTATCATTCTCGAACAGCCAGAACTATGCACTTGGAATGTTTTTTAAAAATTGCTTTCTGAGAAAATACGCAGAAACTGATGGTGCTATTGACATAATTCATAAAGGGAATAGCTGATTACCTGTTCTGTAACTGAGCCAATGAATATTCATAGTTCCCTTGGTATGGAGCTGGCATATTTCAGCTAATTAACTCTTCTGTTTAGTTGGTGCATATGCACGTTTGTTATATGATACCAAAGTATGTTTAATTGGGGTTTGGCAGATAATACCAAAAAGAGTTTGCAAACAAACAAACCAAGAGACTCCACTGCCATTTCCATAAATGGAACGGTATGACTTTATGGACACTTGTATAAAAATGTCACTTCATTTCAGAAGGGCCTAAAACTCACACTATTAGGSCAGGTTTCAGTTAGAAAATTGCAGGAGAAGCACTTCTTTTTAGGTAATACACTTATTTGAGACATGCATACAAATTTCTACTCAGAGTGTTTATAAATGTAGTTGATAATTACGTGGTCCCTTTTCCTGAATGTATTCGAGAATACTATACCACCTTTGAATTAAAGTTTTAGGATGTCATTTTTCCTTTGAGAATSCTGTATGCAAGCCAAGGTAAACTAAAGATCAGAAGTTGAGCTGCTACCTCAGTTTCTTTCTTAACTTCCTACTGTCTTTTGCTGGGAACACGCATCGTGGCTGGCAAGGAGGACAGCCTGTCACAGGCTGCTCATCACCACCTTGTTGAAAACAAGTTGCCTAATAAGATGACCTGAGGCTAGTTTTGGGGGGTGTATCCAGGTATCCTTTCAATGGCCTCAGCAACAGGACAGTGAGATCCATGCCTGGGTCTTGATTTAACGCAGAGTCCAGACACAGCTGAGGTGTGCCCCAAGCCAGGAATTCAGAGCTTTTGTGCTCTGAGAGTCTAGAGGTACCCCAAGATCCAATTACAAGAAAACGATACAAGCGATGTGCCCTGCTACTCTGCTTTCATGGAGCCCTTGCCTGGTCTCCCAGGTATCTTTGTCCCTGCCACAGCTGAAGAATTAAAACTTGAGTTCGGTGCCACAATGTTCTCGTGTTAATGGGTACATCAATCCAGCCACTGATCTTGAGTTACTCTCTTCTACCTATGAGAATGACATCTTATTAATTTTTAGTCTTAAATTATATTTCCCTCTTTTGCTAGTCTTTCCTCCACCCTATAATGTTTTCTACCCTTATGGCCCTTTCCCATGCTCTTCCTCGGTATCTGCTATTGAACAGAAGACTTATGTGAGTCCACCATCCCCAACAGCATCTTTACGTCTAATTGACTCATGACTCTTTTTAGACCCCATCTTTTTCTCTGACCCATGACTGCTAACACCTTCTGTAATCAAAATATCTAATTCTGGAGCACGGATGATTTAAGAGTTGGTTATGAAACAGAGCTTTTTAATCGAAATTATTACTTCAGATCCACTCCTTGTTACACAGGGCTGGAGTCCATCTGGAGGAATCATATTGTCACAGGTTTAAGGGAATAAACCGTCTTCGCTCTGTAGCTGGTGGGAAAATGTTTCCATGTATACGAGCTCTAAGGCATCCACAGCAATATTTATATCAGATTAGATGTGTTGCTGAAAAAAAAAAAACAAACCAAGCCACCCAGAAAAATTCCCCACACTCTGTWCTAGCTTAATATAGCGGCCCTGGAGTTAGCCATCACGTTAGGGGGTACGTGGTTCTCACTTAATTCAGGTAAAACAGCTTCCTGCTGAACTCAAGTTTACTTCAGCAGTTACAGAATCTTATCTAGACCTGTCCCCTAAAGAAGGTGTGGCTTTACTTCTAAMTTAAAGAGTGAAGTTCTGATACATATTGACTTCCACTTATGATCTCAGCCATTCAAATTCTGTTCAACTCAATGAAAATCAATTCTACTCTTCATTTTTTGAAATTCCATCACTTCTGTGTATACTCTTTAATCTGCTCAGAAACACCACAGCACTTTCCTGTGTATAAAGCTTCAAAATAATATAATCTCTTAAAATCATGACCAATACAGCTTTTATGTTCTTTACGCAATGTATCAAAGAAGGAATAGAAGATAGAACATGATCCCTTTGAAAAGAAAGGTCTAAACTACATTCTGAATATTTCTTTCATAAAACTAAGAACAGGCAGCAGAACATGTTCTGCTTCAGTAACTTCTCATGAAGAAAATACATTTAAAAACTGATTAGTCTTTTTTCCTTCTCATATTTGGTTTTTCTGTCTGAGAAGCTTTAAAAAATGAAGTCCATAATGAAATTATTTTCTCTGCAAAGCTAAGAATTTTAAGCTAATTTTATCTTACCTACATGGTGATTTCATCATAAGTATCTACCTATTATGTTGTAATGGCCAGTCAGATTTAGTGTATAAATCTTAATTCATGATTGCCTTTAGTAGACTTTTAAATAGCAGTTATGTCAAAAGAATTTGTAAAATAGCTGTTTTTACAAATGTTAAAGCTGTATCAGGGTTTTGTTGTTTTGGTTTTTTTTTATTGTTAACCATGCTGCAAGGAGTAAAAGTAATTTTGCATTCTAAAAAAGGCACAGCATTGGGTTTAGGTATGCAATGTTTTATTGCCTTCTGGTAGCAATAGGGGACTGCAACACCTGGGATAACCTTGTAATGGGTTTTTAACATTTGCTAGAGTTTCCCCCTTTCCCCCCCCATTTTACCCCAGTGCTTGTGAAAAAAAGAAAATTAGGAGAAAAAAATGTCTCTGTATCTGGGGGTAAATCAAGTCACACAGTGCTTAAAAGTGTTTAAAGTAAAGATTCAAGATTCAGACTGGTCACAGGAAAGTCAGTTGATTTGAAGTGGTCTGCAGGGTTTTACCAGTGTCTACCACACCAAGGACTACAGAAACCAAGAAATCAAAGTGGCTTCTCCAAAGGCTGTCCTTTCCCGGAGAAAAGTAAACACCAAATGTTTAGTTGCCAGTATTTCTGTATTGCCTGGGACAGCAGCTTCTATAAATATGTTTATACTTACCCCTAGCACGGGCCTGCAGCAAGGGCAGCCCCATTCRGGGGAGATGACAGGGGCATGCAGCCAAGGGAGTGTAATTCCTCTCCCCAAAAAGAGCCTTCGAGCCTCACAAGATGGGTTTCTCCTTTTATAGTGCCATCATTTTAATTAGTGTAAGCACTGAAATTATCTGATAGCAGTATTGTAATGACCTCAGCTAATGCACTGGTTTTAGCACTGTGTTTTAAATGAGACAATGAATCTAGATGTGGCATGCAAATATTCCAATAGGCATTTTATAGTATTTCTGTATAGATGAAACTACAGCTATAGTAATTAAAATGTTCTTGTGAGCCAGTAACATTCCAGTCCTCCTACCCCTCACAAGACTATTTGGACTAGTGTTAGCTTTTACCACTGGGATTCTCAAGCATGTATTTTTATCCAGACCAGAGCATGATCCACTTTTGTCTAGTTTAATCAGTCTCACGGGAGACCCCCTGACCTGCTTGCCCAGAAGAGTGAGAAAATAGAAATTCACTTGATAGTCTTGTGACCTGGAGTCAGAAATCAAATAGCGGTATCTCTCAGGAGCACTAAAATTCACTTTCAAGAAGCCACGTATTTAGAGGCACCAGCCTAAGTTCCTATTAGAAGGTGAGACCTGAGACGAGTAACTCGTAAATAAAACAAATAAGGCTACTTGTATGCTGCCACTCCAAATTAATTGACTTCAGCTGTTGAAGGTATTTAATGGAGTTGCTTAGATTTGGGTTTGGAAGAGGGCAGAATTGTACAGGCTGCTTATTGAGTACTGTGCTTTGTGTTACAGATGATCAGTGGCCACTTGCAGGCAGGTTGCAATATTCTCCTTTGATTTTCACCTCTTCCATTTAGTGGAAAAGACATATGACTTTTTAGCTTAATCATAAAATACTGCTTTTCAGGTAAGTGATACATGTCCAAAGATAATGCTTTACTGACAGTGTGTCCACTCATTGAATCAGCTATGTATCTAAAGAGACATCTGCTAACCAAAAGAAGAATCTGAAATATTTTGTCTTGTTCCCTGTGGGACAGCAAACATCAATCAGTAGATCTGATCCAGAATAAACTACAGTGATTTTTTTTTTTCCTGCWGAATTTAAAAGTAAAATTCCCATCCTCTTGATTTCATGGCAGTAAAGACATAGTACTGTTGAAACTAGAGAAAGTATTTATGGAGTAAGGCAATAATCTGAATAGGAGTGTCAAACTCTTACCATTGAACACTAAATAATTAAAAGTGAGATCATAATGAAATTTCTTTCTGCCCACAGGTGGCTATTTTTTTCTGTAACCTTTTTGTTACACATTAAGAATAAGATGTAAATAAAACATTAAGGCATTAAGTTGCATTACAACTGCTTTTAACTTAAATGGCATTCCTTGAATCTGAAATAACCACTGTTACTTACAACTTGACCTCTTTGATCTGGCAATAACTTAGCCCCTTAAGCTAGAAGGTAACACAGTCAATTATACCTCAGCACTGTTTTTACATGAGACTTGTCCTTCCTAATGCAGATTCAGTGAAACTGATAATGTTTGCCTTATTTTTTCTTTTGCAGAAGTAGACTGGCAAGAGATTCCATTTATACTTTTTAAATCAAAGATGAAATATTATTCCTGATCCATTGACTAAACTTCTAGGACTTATCTTCAACTATTCTTCTCTTACTTGAGTTTTACTCTTTGCTCTCCCATATGTGCAAAATATACAGAAAAAAAAAGCTACGCAATGAATTCAAATATTGCCTAAAGCAATCCGGGGCATGTTGAAAATGTGTGAGAGGGGTGCATTTATATTACAGTAAGTACAGATAAGTGCTTGTGATTTGAGTTCTACAGCAGATTTTTCCTTGCAGCCTGATGTGGTTACGTGCATTATGACAAGAAACCTTTCAGAAACTCAATCTTTCAATCACATTTTCCTAACTCTTCCTACCTATCTGGGGCTTTCCTTTTTCTCCCACTTCTCATCAAATTAACCGTGGGACATTATTTTCCCAAGTTACTGCCTGTAAAAAAACCCAGAGATCTCCTTCCTTCTTTGCTGCAGCTCAGCTTCAGGGAATTTTCTCTCTCAAGGCTGTGTGAGCTGCCAGGTAGCTATTTTTCTGTTTTCTCTTTGTTAAAAAGCTGACAAATAGGGCCACACAGCACCTTCTTTCCCCATACCCTGTTAAATGCCTGTGTCTCTTGATGCAGAGCATCGTATGAGGCAGTGCCAGAAGATGCCCAGTTTGCATCTACCTTCTACTAGGATAAAATGTAGAAGTGGATGAAGATCCTCAAAACTATAAACGGTAGCTGGGGGACCTCAGCAACCTCACCCTTACCAAGTATGATCAGACAGTTGCTAAGGTATCGCTGGACGTGGTGCTTGCCCGTAGGCAACGTGGTTCTGCAGATGGGGACAGGAATGCTTCGCTCTGCCAGTCCTCTGTGAAACACAGATGGAGCCCAGAGAACAGGAAGGAAACCCTCCTGTCGTTCCGATCGTCTCCAAGGAGGCAAGATGTGTGTGGGAAGCATGCAGGACTCATTAGAGACAGCAAGGTAGTTTGCCACTGAGAGCAGGAGAAAACTGGTGGCAGAAGAGAGAATTTTTGTGAGGAAGGGAGAAAACACTCACTGTGGGAGGAATGCAAGTGGGAGTCCAGGCATGTTTGCTTTTTTGCAGATTCTTGTTTTAGTTTGTGGAAGATATTGGGCTTCAAACAGAGATTAAATGAGGGGAAGACCCAAAAGGGTCCACAGATCAAGGGGTAACCAAAACACTTTCAGAAAGCTGCTTCCTTTAGAAAGAGGAAGCAATAATCAGTCTTCAAATATAGAGACTTTCTGCTTCTAAGGACAGTAATTTTGAATGCTATTGAGCACTGGCCGATGGCTAGACCCCAAGACTTCAAAATTAAATATGGGGGTTTGACACTTTTGGAAGTTGGTTTGTTTACAAAAGGAACCTGTGTTTTGTCTCCTAGTCTTGAAAAGGAGAGAAAGGCCTCAATGAACTATTGTGACCAGACACACTTCAGAAAAAAATACACAATTCACATCAGTGTTGACTGCTTCTCCATGTCTGTCTTTGGAGTGATTTCAACTGTGATTAAGATTTCCAATTATATTACAGCTGGAAGGATAAAACACATCAATGAAAGCAGAATAAAACTGCAGAGCAACCTGAGGACAATAAAATAGCCAAGCCACAGGGAATGAGAAAGGAATTCACTAATAAAAATCTAAGCTGTTAGGAAGTGCCTTTCAGTCCAGCTTCTCAGAGCAAAATGCACATTTCTATTGCTTTTAATCTGGAAGGAACTGAGGCACAAGGCACTGAAATGGCAAAGCGAAAGGGCAAATGCAGAGAAACGTCTTGTAAACATGGAACATAAAGAGATGTCATTTGTCATGGAAAACTGTCAGAAGCCTGTTGGAAGGCAATTTTCAAGTTGTATTTCTTATTTGCTTTCATTTCTGACAGGAAAAATAAATCTATGCTTTTCTGTATTTCTCTAGGAAGTACAATTCTAGAGGGAAGAATGATAAATTTGGGCTAAATTGGAAACATTTAGCATTTATTTTGATTTCTACTTCAGAATGTAGGATAGAAATAGGATAAATAAAAATTTCATTTAAAAAAATGAAATTCTTTCTTCAGAGAATACTCCAATATGACATCTTGACATTATAATTCCTCTACTTTTTATTTCTTTTTTTCAAAAATATTCACCAACATTCACACAGTTTAGCAAAGTATTTTTAGTTTTGTCAGAACTGCATTTTCTGATGGAAAATGGTTCCCTTAAAATTTTTTCTGACTGTCTCAATTTCAGTCATGTACCTAGACTATCCTTTTGCTAATGCAGAATTGTCCCCTGAAGTATTTTTTACCAATGCTTTGTCCAGTCTTGCTATAAATGTCTCAGACAATGAGACTCCCGCTGAAAGATTACTCCACAGTCTAATAGATCTGTCAGAAAGATTTTCCTGAAACTCAGACTGTATTTTCCTTGTCTTAATTTGGGATGTCGCGGAGCAACTCATGAAATGCAAGCATAGTAAATCACTTGAACCAGATGGTATTCATCGGGGGGTTCTGAAAGAAATAAAGTGCAAAAGAGGGAAGATACTGGCAATAAATCATTAAAAATAGCAGCTGTTCCTTTTATGAGGGAAAATCTAGCCTGTACTTAGAATAAAAATTATTATTCTTTTTTAACTGAATAAAAGATCAATTTCAAGAATGGCAGCCTGATGAGCTTAATCTCAGCTTCAAGGAAATCTACTAACAATCAAACTACAGTCCAAGTATTAGATGATTATAATTTTAGACCAAACCGTGGCATCTCCCACAGGGGTAAAAAATGACTCTCTGGTGTGAGAGAAATCTTTGAAAGAAAAACAGCCATAATTGTGTAGGAAATTTCGTTCTAGAAAAAAATTCATCGCTGAATGGCTTTAACATTCTTGGATTTTTAAAAAAGTTTCTGGAAAGGAGCCTCTAGAAGAGGGGTTCATTGGAGGCGGGAGTTTGCTATTACTGAGCTGGATAATGTAAATGAAGGCTCCCAATGCTAACATCTCGGGAGGCAGCAGGGAAGGAGTTTATCACACCAGGTGTCCAAACCTGCAGTAGTAATGTCTGTCATGATAAGATATTTATTTCACTTTAAAATGCAATGTGCTTGCATTACAATAGGCAGGGTGAAGGAAATGCAGCGAGCAAATGGAGCACGAGCAAGTTAAGATTTGTGATGGTCCGTAGGACTGATGGCAACTCTTTTTTCTCCACAGCCTCCAAAAGAATCCTTTATCTCAGCCAGTAACCACAGGAAATTCAGTGCTCTACCTTGGATAAATTTTCCATCAGTGGAATTTAAATAACAAATAAACCTCTCCCTGTGAAGTTTATGTCAATTATTTCATAGGTAACTCAAAATGTGGCACAAGAAGGGCATATTTCTGTTTTCTTAAGAAGCGTGTATTTGTATTAAAAAGCAGTAGCAAGACAAATTGGTATTTCCATACAGAGATGAGGAATTACATTTATTATTATTCAGATCTTATCTCCAATTATGTTAGAAATTTAGCAGGTATTCCTGGGGCTTGAACCACCTGTTGAGAAAATCTCCCTGATTAGTGTTGCATGAGCAAGTTATAGGAACAGAATTGTGAACAGAGATAGCAAAAGTGGTCAAAGAGAAGCACAGAGAGCAAAAAGCTGCTGGGAGTCATGTAAAAAGCCAAAAAGGACTGACTGTTTTAAAAGAATTGTTCATTCATCTGAATGCCTTAGGCAAGGAAAGGTAAATTATTTCTTTTCCGCTGTGTCATTGTGGTGCCTACTTCGTTTGTTTGGATTTTCTCTCTGTAGCTCTCATTCATGGTGGGCCTGTAATTCTGTCCTGCTATATCCATGCCAGCAGGACCAGCCATCGAAGGTATCTGCAAAACTTCCTTCCTAACATTCACTTTGTCTTTTGTAGGCATTGCACAGTCAGCCCTGGCTCTGGCTGCTTACATATCCCATCTGCATTTCCACTAGATGAAGTTTAAGTCCCCATAGAAAGTGCACTGGAACCCCTGTGTGGAAAGACTGATCTACAGTCTTCAGATACATCTAGGAGGATATATCTGAAGGCCTGCTTTATTCCTGCTGAAAGGGCTTGGGGGAAAGGGATTCTTGTAAATACTGACTCTAGCAAAGCTTTTCCTCAAGCAAACCTGGAAGGCTGCCCCAGAGCCAGTACCGGCACTGTTCCTATAGCACAAATTTTACTTGTGGTTATTTTGACTTCAAAACTGTCAGCAGAAAGAGTGGAGAACTCCATCTAAGCATGTGAGGATTGCTACTGAAGCCTTTGGAAAAAAATTCATATCTGCTTAACTAGAAATGTATCTAAAGGTTTTTCTCACTACCAACTCTGTATTGCACAACAGTACCTTTTACTGTTCAAAATAATCATTAAAAGACAGATTCTTATAACTTCACAAGTACTTTGGCACAGCACTGCAGTATTTTACACCTGCCTGCCCTTCCACAAAGTGACAGAGCTGCAGTTTCAAACCAAAATGTAGTTGAGATTCTGTCCCTGTATTACCTTGGTTAAGGATTCCTCCACAAAGTAGCAATTTTAGGCAGCTYGCTGAGACACTCTTCCCTTCCCACTACTAGCTGATGCCCAAATGCAAATGTCTGTAAGTWAGAAATCCAAATTCTGGGCCATTTTCCACACAAATCTGAGCGTACTCTGCCTGGGTTTAGTATTATTAGCACTGAAATCCATGTGCAAGGGAACTGGACATGATAAAAAAGAGAATGTGTTCCATTTTTGTGATATCTCAACAAGAAGACTAAATTTTAAGAACAAACTAAACAAAACAAAAAAAGGGAAAAGTCCCCAAGCAACGACAGTTTCTTTTGCCAAGTGTAACAATTCGTGTGGATCACCTGAGACAGATGTGCTCTGTGGTCTCCCTGCAGCCCTAGTGCCATGATAATCTCAAGTGWGAGAGATGCACTGGAGTGCTCCTTATGCCACTCACACGCAGGTTTCTCTCCGGTCTGCAAGGGGATGCAGCCCCTACAAGGTTAGGAGGCAGTTATGGTTCACTCCTACTGCCCAGACTGCCAAGTGCACTACAAAACAAGGATAMAACCATGGCCATCCAGTTTGATCCTTACTTTTTTTGTCGTAGTCTTCCAGCATTATGATTATGTGGCCTTCAGCAGAATCTGTTTGATATGCAGTGGGCTCCCAGAATATCATCAGATTCCAAAGTAGCCTCTTTGAAAGAAAGCTATTTTTGGAAGGCTATGAAACCACTCACTCAAAACCTTTGAGATTTCTCAAAATGTATTTGTTTTGCTTTGAATTCCTCTCCTTTTGAGGTTTGCATTTTTACAGGATAATCCCTATACTGTGAGTGCTGCAGAAACCTCTGCTTTGCGTTGTTGTAGGAGCTTAGGTTGTAAAAACTGCTATAGATATTCAGAATTTACCGTAAAATGGCTTTTGTTTCCTCTAATGATTTTTGGCATTAATTATGCTCTGCTTCTCAGAGACGTTATCTGGAATTTTTACCAAGCTATCATAGAAAGTGGTAGATGCATCAAACAATTGGTAATCTGTGTTTTGGGGCATAAAATGGGTTCTTCTTGGTGTCTAGAGCCATGTTAGGCCATTGAAAATGACAGACCATCATGCTGTCAATTTTCATTTAGAGCTAAGTGGTTCATATTAGATTGTGGTGCTGCCTTAGTAATTAGCATAATTTTATTCTACTATTTTGTGAACATATTGCTACCATGATACAAAACCTGGTTAGTTCGTGTCTCTTTGAAGATTGCTTCTAGAGCTGTCCCATCTTTTCCTTCCAGGAAAGGAAGCGTTGCCTTGCTCTGGTTGGCTTGGAGTACTGTGGTAATGAGGTCTCACAAGGGTATGGTTCTTCTCCACTTAAAACAGGTTCTCAGACCCAGAATTCTGCAGAGTTAAACGTACARTACACAAATGTGGTAAAGACATCACCACTTTCAAAGACACAGAAAACATCTTTCATTGGGAAAAAAAAAAGATAGACTTCCAATATAGGGATTATATCATGTGAAAGGAAAACATTGTGCTTTTTTTGCCCCTTTTTGTAGATAAAACATTAGTGGATAAAATAGGGGATCATATTCCTCTTTTGAAAAACTTACGACTTAGAGATTTGAAGAAAAATCAATGTGACATTTGAATACACTTTGAAGTTCTTTCACAGCTTGAAACTTCACAACTTTTGTCTCTCCCTTTTTTTATCAACTGTATTCATTACATTTCCATATAAAGCAGCCTCCTTGTTAAATACCACCTCTCTTCCTCTTGCTCTTTTCCTCTTGCTCACTCTCTCTTTTCCCATTTCCCCCCCGCCCCTCCTGCCACTTGCTCTCCAGGAGTACTGAACACTTTCTCTCAAAGGTAGCAACACACCATTCAATTAGAGCTCCAGCCTTTGTAAGGACAGATAATAACTTTGATCGCTGCATTTGTATAATTAAGGGACAGGCCTCTGGTTTAAAGGGGCTCCTCTCTCGCCTTTGAAACAGCGAGAGCGTGATGAGTTTTCTGCGGCACCAGCGCGGTAGGAAAGTCCCCGTCTCCTTTGGTGCCGCGTCTATCTGCGTCCCCCAGCCTGCTCGTCCCTGTCCCAGGGCCGGCGATTAGGCAGCCCCCCGCTGGCTGCAGATGGAGTGAAGCGGAGCGATAAGGRAAGCTGCCTTGCTGCCCTGCCTCAGATCGGCACCGGGAGAGCTCCTCTTCACAGGCAGCCCAAGTGTAAGCCGTTTAAACAAGCGTGCAGGAAATATTGGGGTAATTACCAAGCACAGGGAGGGGGTCKCCGGCTGTCAGCGGTATTGAGAATGGATTCGAAAACTCGCTCAGCAGATTAATTGATCCTTTTTCTGCAGCCCGTCTTTTGAATAATTCTCGCAGCAGCAGCACATAGCCAAAAGTTGGGAGAGTGCAGTGTGCCGAGGAGAGGCATCCTCATCCACAGACGTGCATATTTACTGGCATCTGCATCAGGCTTTCTTCTCCGCCAGAGCATTAAGAATTTTAGCGATAATTCATGCTTGGTAAATTTGTTTTCTGTAATAAGATCAAGCCCACAAAGGGAGAATGAAAGGCAGTGCCGCCTGCGCTTCCTTATCAGCAGTGATGCCAGCTAAGTGCTCTGACCTCAGGAAGCTGCTCCGATGTGCTCTCGCCTGCTACTTAATTCAGTTTACTTAGAGAAGAGTTCGCCGCGGTTTTAATTTTCAGTTTCGCACCAGCGAAGCGGCCGCCAGTTCAGTGGAGCAGTGGTGACCAGCGGGCCCCCACGGAGAGCGGCCAGGCTCCTCTCCATCCCGGCAGGCCGCTCAAGTGGAACATCGGCCAAGTGGCAGGTTTGTTGCTGGGGAGATGAGTACCAGCCTCTCGGTTCCGTCTGCCCCTGCCCTCACTCTTTCCCAGCTGGTGGAGGAGGGAAACTGGCAGCAAAAATCTTGATGCTGTACCCACTTCTCACATTTGCCTGGCAGAGCATGCACCAACAGGAGGGAAATGGTGCGCGGCGCGTTCGTGGAGGTGCACGCGTGTCTCCTCTGTAGCTGCATTAGTACATTAGCACGTATTCTGTGCCTGAAGCAGAGAAGGATGGGGCAGCAAGGAGAGCTTGCAAGGGTTGCTCTCCTGGGTGGCTAATATTAACTGCTCATTTAAGGAAAATAAAATAATGTCCTGTGATTTACATGCTGTGCTGCAGAGAGGATTTCAAAACTCTTTATTAGCACTGGCTCAGCAAGCTGAGATAGAGCAAGTGTCAAAAATGTCCTGACCTAATTTTGAATACCTATATTTGCACAGAATGATCTACTACCTTGGCAGTTTCTGTCAGGGCACTGTTCAATTCAGACTGCATTTAGTTGGCACACAAATTGCTATCGTACTAAAATACAGTGAACAGAGCAATTAAAATCCATTTCTATGATGGTTGTCAGCTTCTTCATACAGGACTTTTCTAGTATTGTAGAAGCTCTCTTAAAACCCAAAACTGACAGGTTGCTGTCTGTTTTCCTGTCTCCATTTTTTCCTGCCTTCACCAATGTTATTGGTCCATCTGTGAGYGTCATATCCCTCACTCACAAAATACCAAGGGCCAGACTTTTGCAATTACGTTGCAAACATTTGTGCAAGGGAAATTGTGTGCTGAAATTATGTGGGTTTGAGAGACCAAAGATTCACACGACTCGCAGCCGGGCAGATGTCTGATCTGCCACCAGCGTGTGCACTTCTCTTTCGCAGGCACAGGCGCAGACAATCACATGGAAAGTCTGCAAGTGCTGGCTTACTCAGGGTCACAATACAAGGCCCTGTATTCTACATAATGCCCTCAGCAGCCCTCATTTCTTGTTTGGTGCTAAGAAGTTTTCGAATGGAAAATTCCATATCGTGTAAACAGATGGATTTAAGAAAATTGCTGGRACTACTGTGACTGTATGCTTGTACACCTCCATCCTTCTGTCCTATAAAATGTGAGAAACATGTCTGGCTGATTTCACAGGGTCTCCCTCAAGTATTCTTACATGTTTTGATCCGCAGGTCTTACATTCCTTCAGCCTTGGATGTCATGACAGAGTAGAAAAAAATCACAAATCTCATTTGACACTACAAATTTCACCTGTGTTTGCACTACAGTGCAAAACAGAAGGATCCAGCTTCATCCCATTCAATTGCACTCCATTTTACATTCAGGTTTACTCGTATACCTCAGGGACTGGAGTGCCTACAGAGCTAGAAATGACAGGTTATCTCTTTTCCTGCCTGTTTTTGGCCATAACTTGGTTGTTGATGAGTAGAAAAAGTCTGTATCTCCTCAGGCAGAAGGCTGAGGACCTGTCAGCCACTCCAGCTAGCTCCGAGGGTAGTGACAGTCACAGGGCTTCACTTCCTAAGGCTGCCACAGACCAGGAAAGCACAGAGAAGTACTCTTAAATACACTAACCACTGGTCTTATAGAGACATTTACAACAGGCCAATGGGGAAAATTCCTTTAGCTGTGCATTGTTAAAAATCCACTTGTGTCTGTGCAAATGACTGTCCGCAATCAAACACATTCCTASACCCCAGAAAAGGGGCTGTAGTGTTGCTGTGCTGAGGGTCTGGATGCACCTGTGCTGACGACATCACACGTGTGGGAGCCACTTTTGTTTTGAAAAGAAGAGTGTATTTGCAGCTTGCACTCTGTCATAACATATGTGGAAATAATATCCTCCTGCAAGTGTATACAGCGTAAAGGAAACCTTTGGTACAGTGCACATTCTTGAAATTAATCTCCAGCTCCTGAAACGTACCCGTTCTGAAGAGAAGAAACAAGGCTTGAAAGCACTCCAAAGAACCATGTTGACACCACAGCTGCTGTTGTTAATACCCTACTGTGCAGGGTAGCATCCTGAAAGRGACTGAAATCCTCTGTCCATCTACTCATGCCAGATCCAAAGCAGGTGGCTGTTAGAGCTGTCTTTTTCTGGTTGCCAGGCTTTCTTTTGGGGATCCATCTTAGAGCCAAGGGTAGTCTCCAGTGGGGCTTGCACCAATTATTTACTCTATTTATATGTAGCTAATTAAGTGATAATCCTAAGGTATCAGGATACATGGGAAATAATAAGTCTTACTCACAAAGCACAAACTGAGCAAATTATTTGTTTGTTTCTTTTGTTTATGCCCATATGCTGTAAAACTGATGATTGAAAGTTTCTCAGTTCACCTTGGGATGTAACTATGCTGTAAAAACTGGAGTTAAAGACAGAGTAAGTTTGGTTGATGTGGGAAAAACCCAGAGTTTTGGTTTCAGGGAAGCTGTAGAGCAAAAAATCTGTGGGTTGGACCCAGCTATGACRTCAGAAATATTTTTGAGTTTCCTATCAATGATAAATGCTGGAATGACCTCCCTGATTACAGGAGAGGTTCGGAGATTAGTGGTACAATTTGAATGGCACGGCATCTCTGCAGATGTGTGATGGTCTCCTGGTGCAGCTGCTTCAGAGCCCATTTTAGGAAGTGAACCAGGAGGATGTGCCTCACCATGGACTTTTCCCCAAACTATTCTATGATGAAAAAGGAGTACTGAACTGGGGTCCTGCACACAATCATGTTTTGTTATGATGGTGTCTGCATGGAGGGGGTTGGTCTATGTGTTCAAGCCATTAATATTGTCAGACCAAGTTAAATAAAATGAGGTTCTTAGTACTCCCTGAGTAAGCAAAACGAGTATAAAATGTGCTAGGACAAACCTAACTTAGATTCTCAAAGTTTTTTGTATAATCAGCAAGGCTGTAAAAGTGCTGCCTTTAAATTTTTAGCAACCTTTTGATGCCTCTGTAGTCTCAGGTCCATTCCCAGGGTTAGATAAAGCCTAGTTCAAGATTCTCAACACTGTCTGTAATGGGATCACCAGCTGGAAGTGGTGCAAAAGGGCACTTTGAAAGGTGATAATTTGCAACTGCTTTGCATGGAAATAACTTTCCCTTTCTTCTTCCTTCTCCCTTCTATGCTGTCTTCACTGTCTTGGAAGAAGTATCACTGAGGAAAGATGTCTCAGAGGTTTATTAAATCATGTGGGATCCTGTACTAGATAAATCTTCGGGGATTCTGCACTAGATAAACTTTGTCTTGGATACAACATACTTSTTCTTGTGTTGAGCCTTTTTGTTTTAATCTCTTTCTTGTGTTTTGTTTTAGAATACCCTGTGACTGCAGCTGGGAAGTTTTGGTTGTGTGAGAGTGCTCTTGCAGGAAGACTACCTCCTGCAGTGATACAAATGTGGTGGGCTTTAGTTTTAAGTTATGAATTATTGCAATTCCTTTGATCTATAGTGAGCATTTTAATGTACAAAACTAAGAGGAAAAGTTTTATTTCTGTTTGATCTCATGTGATGAATTCAAATGAGAGGAGTTCAAGTTTTAAAACAGAAGAGCTAAGGCCATAAGGCCATTTAATTGCATTGTTTTCCATATTTCTTCTCCCTTTTATTTCTAAATAATTTATCAGTTGAAGTTACTCTGTGTGAGAGCAAGAGGCACCCTTTCTCAAGCCAGGGGGAACAACCACCTACACTTGTTATTGCTGTGGAAAATAACCAATCCTCTGTGCGTGGCAACTGTTTTAGAGACATCTCAATAAAAAGTACAGAGAAGGATAGACAAGATGGATGGGTGAACTGAGCAGAATCAAGCCTTTCAGTCTTTTTACATGGGATGTTCAGCTCACTGACAGTTGAAGTTGGAGCTATGTTGTGCAAATGAGTTTGCAGGATTGAGACCTTAGCCAACAAGCTGTGCAGACAGTAGGAAAAAAACTGTCTTCATTTTGATATAATTCAGATTAAAGAAAAATATGAAGCTGAGGTTTTTTAAAAGAAAAAGGAGAAAGAACAAAAGGATAGGGAAGAATATAGCTGAAGAAAAAAAAAGCAGAAGAAATAAATTTAGCAATCAGAAAAAAACCCCACAATTTAGCAAGGAGATGCATTTTATTTTGTTAGTTTAAAAAGACTGATGCATACCTTTCCAACCTGAAGTTGGTAATCTTTTCCATTATCATAGTCTCTGTCTCTTGAATCATGCACTGTAAACCTGTTACTTGAGATTCAATGGCTTGTTTAAAAAGACACTCTCAGTTTTGTGGTCTCTTTGCAATGGCTCATACAAAACCATTGAGTTTTTGTCAGATCCCTGGAACAGAAGGTCTTCTTCTTCAGTGTAAGGGATAGGCCTTTTGCCCTGATTTGTGTTTGAATGCTGCTGCCAATCCAGTTCCTCTCTGCCCTCACCTCTGTCTCTCCTAGAATCATCTCCAGTTTCAATTTCAAATCTCTGTGACAGCTATTTCAGGTAAGCACTGCCTTCCAGTGTACTGCTAGCTCACTGCAGACAAAAACACAGGAGGAAAAAAAGATAAGGAAAAGGGCAAGACTGGTTGAAAGGAGTTTGACCATTACTTTTACTTGCAGTTGCCTTAAGGGTTATTTGTAACAGTAGTGTATATAACATTTTTAGGACGTGTTAAGTCATCAGCAATGTCTTCAGATTTTATCACACAACTCAATGTGGAAACCCTGTTCATGTGTTTTACATGCTTGTAAGCTGTAGACCATCTTGCTGCAAAATAGAAGGATTTGGGTGGACAACCATCGCATAAAAATCTGACAGAGTACCTCTAGTGAAGTCCCAAGTCCTTGCTGGGTGCCATTTTACTTTCAGAGAAGTCTCACTGAATTCTTCTATTGCCAGGAATGGCCAGTAGGTTTTGACAACAACTTTCCTGCAGGAAGATTTTGCAAGGGTGGAATCGGAGACATGACAGAACATCCCTTCTCTTCAGCATTTAAATTTAGTCAAGTCCTTTTGTCTCTACTGAAGACTACTTAATTCAAATACAGATTTTCAGAAGCTGGTTTGTTTCGGGTTTTTTGCCTGTCTCACAAGCACTGAGTTCCTATTTCTACTTGGTTTAAATAGCTGAAATAATGAGTGAATGCTGTTTAGGGAAAGGGGAAAGCAATGGGGGCAACCACAGGATGCTCTCCAACTTATTCTCAAATCTTCTGGCCTTGCATTTGATCTGTGTGAGGCTGGACCTTTCAGTCTGCATCATTGTGCCATATCTCACACAAAATAATCCAAAATAAGTGAAAACAAGTCAACTTCCCCTTATCTGCAGCACTAAAACCTGAAGATGTATCATTCTGGACACATCAGAAAACATCCTTCTGCTGTATAAAACCTACCTCCCAGCAAAGGCTATGATGAGGGGGCTCTGCAGTCCCCACACCTCTGCTTTTTGTTTGGCAGAACCAGACATCCCACAATGTCTGCTGTGGGCCAAATAGTAGGGGGATCAAGCTTGAAAGGTATGCACTTGTGGCCTAGAAAATTATCTCAGTGAACACTAGCAATCTATCTCCTCATGTGAAAGTAAGATAATGATAATTAGACTGAGCAGTGCATCCTTTCCACTCCACCAGCACCACTGAGTACTTAAATCAGCTGGGATCCTGATGTGCTGCTAAAGAGCTTAGTCTGCCCAGTTTAGGCTTTTTATTCATAACTTGCACCTTTATGCAGAGGTGATAATTTCCTAATAAATAGCAAATCCAACCACATTATACCTGTCAGACAGTTGTAAATACCTAGAGACACTATTACACAAAAATTATTGTGTATTCTTCATTTTGGGAAAAAAACAGTGTGTGTCAGATTAATGAGGTTATGAGCAAGTGAGCAGAATAAACYAGTAAAATGTAATTAAGCCATTTAGCACTCCATAAAAACAGGAACACATAAAAAGTAATGCAAACCACAGGGTGCAGTTACTTACCAGCCCCAGTATGCCAGTAGGACTTAAAGGGGCTCTCTCTCTTTTCTTTTTTTCCACTTTCAAGGCAGAAAAATGTTCAAATCACTTTGAGCTTTTAAAGTTGTCCATCCATATGCCGTCCACATTGTATGTTATGCTCTCCCTCCCTACCTGTTTCCCCTCTTAATGTCTTCAGCAGAAGGATTTTTTAAGGAAATCACTTGATGTTTTTTCACTCTTTCCAGCTGCAGACATTCCCATCTTCTTCAGGATTTGTTATCATGTTCTCCCTTATGTAGCAGGAGGTGTAAACTCATCAGGATGCAAACACACCAATCAAAGTTGCTAGTCTGTGACATACTTTGTTTTTTGCTTCTGTGTAAGTCACTTCATTAGGGATGCCTGGACAACTGAGCCCTAGGAAGCACAGAACTGCGTCTAGGGAGACAGTGAGATGGAGTTAATATGTGTTCATTTTAGGACTGAAACAGACTCTCAGAGATAACCCACAGCAGGTGCAGTTCAGTGAAGATATTTTCATTGCAGAGAACAGACGTTTCAAATAGTTGTTGTCTATCAAAAGTGGTAAAAGTAGATTTTCATTATGCATAAAGCCATTCCAAATGCCATTATGCAAGAGGAWGGGGATCAAAGGGAGAGAGCTTAACATGTTTGCAGGGTGTGTTAGATTCCCTCTAGTGGCTGATCTTCCAGAATTTAATAAATTACTATTGCCAGGAGCTAATACAAATATAGTCCCTCATTTAGCTGAAGTGGTAGATGTTCAGATCATGCAGACGATACCTGTGGGGGATTACAGTAAGGCATGGGAAGAGAAGAGGCAGGAGGGAGGAACCAGTGTGTTAGCCAAGAAYGGCATCCAGAAAGGGAACTTCTGGAATAGACAGGGGATATGATGTGCCAGCAGTGGCTCAGTGTGACAGATCAATGGCTCATGTCCTACAGAAGCCTGGATGTAGTGATGGCCTGAGGATTTACATGCTTCATGATGACAGAGAGCTAAAGAAGTGAACTTCAGTAGACCCAGAGAAATTCTTTGTCAGGTTCTCACAGGGGGGAATACAAACACAAAGAGGAGAGTTGGAAGTTTCTAGGGGACAAAACACAAAAAGCCAACCAGAAAACGACACACCCCAATGCGAATAAAATAGAGTGCTTGTAGTAAAACACCAGAATGCAACACCAGGAGCTACTGAATGACATGAAAATCGAAGAGAAAACATAATCAGAAACAAGGTGCTGGAGGCTGTAAAATAGTGCATGGCCATGCATAGAAGTGATCAGAAAGACTAAAGAAGAAACGGAATTGCAACTAGTGATGGACATAAGAAACAACATAACATTTCTATAAATATRGTTCCCCTATGGGAGACAGAGGAAAATACAGTCTCTTGCCTAACAGAAGCAGGAGCGGAAACATTCCGCTTGTTTCTTTTTTTAATGTTAAAAAATAATGAGCTTGTAATTGCACCTCTGATASGATTAACAGCAGTTAATGAGAGGACAAGAACTCTGGCCAGATAGTCATAGATCGGGTCAAATAAAACTTAGATACAGTTAGTGTGCTGCAGTCCTTAGGCTTGCTGAAATGCACTCTTGGAGTATTTAATAGATTAGGATGAGCTGTTGCTGGGTAGTGATTAACACTCTGTAGGGAAGGGTGAATTCCAGAGGAATACAAGAGGATGGACATAATTCTTACCTTTTTTTAAAAAAAGAGAAGGGGATTTAGCGACTAACAAGCTGATTATCTGTACCTTAAGAGAGCGTAAAGATCTTTCCAGCACTGAGAGGTTGCAGTGGTAAGATACAGCAAACATGGATTTACCAAGAATAAATCATATTGAAACAAGACCTTAATGAGCAGCATTGCACCTCCAGTGGGTACTGTGAGGAGGCAAAGGATGTGTCATCAAGGCTTTGGGACCATTCTCCTGTGTCATTCTTGTAAGCAGCCTAAGAAACTATGGCCCAGGTAAAACTACAATCAGGGTGATGCAAAACTGAAATCAATAACATGGTGTTCCAAAAAGACCAGTGCAAAGTGCTGTCTCTATTTAGGACTGAGAACCCTGTGCATAGATGGGAGCTGGGGATTAACAGGTACATGGCAGAGGTGTGTGACTTGCAGCTTGTATCCTGCATTCTGGGGAATATGCTCCAAATGTGTGTCACCAAGGCAATAGTGGCAGCCTCCCAGGAAGCTTGTGCCCTCTGTAGGGCTGGCTCTTTTTAAAGTCTTGTTGCTTTAGTTTAAAGAAATGAGCAGGTCAGTGGGAGTTGTGAGTATATTGTGAAGAGAAAAAAGATAGCAAGGAGCATAGTTGTCCTCTAAAGTTTCAAATCCTTAGTTAAGGGGCAGAAAGTTTCCAAAATCTAGATGATGCTGGTGTTTTGAATGTGTGGTTTCCCTTGGCTTCAACTTTTTACTCATAACTTCTTTTTAGACTGTGAAAATTGAAAAGACCWTTTTTTAATAAAATAGCCTGACCTCATACTTACACAGACATTTCCTGAGTTAATTCCATCTTAGTTAACTAAAAAAACTCTTTTAGAGTAACYTYCAAGTTATTGATTGCATTTCCAAATTTAGGGGTCTAGGACAGATGTTTCTTAAATTCTTTCAGTGATCAGTAAAAATGTCAACTTAAATTCTACTCTGTTTCTGACTTTTACTTCTGGATATTGTTATTTTATTATCAAAGTTTTCTTTCCTACTACATAAAGACACAGATCAAGTTGTCCCTTAATGTCTTTGATGAATGTACTACACGGCTGTCCTGGAGTTTACAGGCTTGCTTTCCAACCCTGTAATGATTCTCACTGATTTTCTCTGAACCCTCTCCAATTTATCAATATCCCTGATGAATCATAGACATCATATTTCAGCATAAACTCCCAAACATGAAGCTCTAGTGCCAAATCCAGACTTAATATAATTCCCTTCTGCTTGCCTGCAGACTGGATGCCTGCAGAAATTCTCCTCTTTATTCTTGCAGAGACTGTATTGGCTCTTTTGGATGCGGCATCACGCTGGCACTCATGAACTGTTATTTATCCACTATCATTCCTAAATGCTTTCTAGAGATCCCTAAGTAAACTTTCCCTRCCCTGTAAGTGTGTCCTACAGTTTTTATTCCTGGATGTATTCCTTTACATGAGGCTGTGTTACAGCACTAAGGGTTTGCTCTTTTGTCTAACCTAGCAGGTGACTTTCTTCTTTTTCAGCCATTTTTGAAGTTCGGATTGTGATTTTCTCTGGTCCTCCAGAGCATTGATAAAACAATATAAGGGCCAAAACCTGATCACTGTAGAGCTCTGATAAAAACTCCGTCTATCATTGAGGATTCTCTAATTTGAATCCATTAAATATGTGCTGTGCTTGTTTCCCATTGCTCTAAATTCTTGATCAAAGTCCCAGACCAGCCATCAGGTCATCTTGACTAGACGCTGTAYAGTGTTTTCGACTTTCTGAGAGGGTGGATGCCAGTCTTCAAATGATTCTGCTGTGTGACTGAGTGAACTAGTGCTAAACACTTGGGAGTCAAAAGCAAAAACTCTCACCATACATGAGAAATGCTGTGTGTTGGGGGAGGGATCAATAATTACATTTTAGTGTTGCAGTACCGTGGTACGTAGTTCATCTTTGACTAGTTTCTGTGAAGATCAATGTAAGATTTAAGTGAATTAGTGTGGCTAAGTGTTCGCAACTCAATAGCTGTAAAATTATGATGGATACCTTAATATTACTATATTGGCTTTCTAGAACATCCCACAGAGGTTTTGGTTGTTTTCCCTTTTTTTTTTTTTTTTAATCGCTTTACTTACATTCGCAACCCGGTTCTGAGTCAGGGTATGAATTTTCCTGACATAATTCTTGTGCCCTTTTATCTGCTAGTACTTCAGGCGTTATCCTCAATAGCAAATTTATTTAAAGAATGTCATCAAAATCCCACAAATATTTATGTAGTTTTCTGAAGAAATATTGTATTTTCTTCCTTGATCTATTTTTAGAACTTGAAAATTAAAATATTTAGTTACACTGGATTAATTTACATGCCCTGATTTTTTTATTATATGCATAAAATATCACCATGCACTGATCTAAGTGAACTCAGAAAAGGAAAGAATTGCTGATATTCTCACTTTGCAGACTGACCCATTTTTTACTGATGTTTGAGGAGTTAAGGGCCATGAAGTTAACATATATTTTCTACTTTGAGTGTCAAAATGCAGACAATTAGGTTTATATTTGACTTTGGCATTAAGTCCTGAGTTTCAGAAAAGTGCTGAGCCTTTTCAGTTTCCTCTGAGTGCTGGCAAGTGCCTACAGAAGTGCATGCTGTCATCTGATAAGGACAATAAGGAGAGCATCAGTAGCACTCCTTTTTTTATTCCATCATATATAATGTGTTTGTCAAACAAAATACAGCACGGTGAGGTAATGACTGCACTGCGTGAGCAAGTTTCCGAGCAGGAGGCAATACCCCTGGAGCAGTTATGCTGTTCCAGGACCTGAGCCAGGAGCTCTCCATGGCTCTGCTTGTGCCGTGCTGTGAGTAGCCAGCGTGGGGGTCTGAAATCATCCCTGCTCTGTGCCGTGCAGTCACGGCCTAGCGACAGCATTTGCAGCTTTTTCACGGGCTGCCTGAGCATTGCGAGTTCTCTCGGCTAAACCAAGGCCCCTCAAGGCCCTGGGCAGGAGGAGGGTACCTTTATCAGGTGCCATCCGAGCAGGGGGATGGGATTTGGTACCCCCTGCCTGGCGGAGGTCTGTGTGTTCCTCCGGCCAGGCGYAGGCACATAATGGCACAGCTCGAGTTCCGGATGGAGGCGAGGAGAGAGCATGCTGAGAAAAATAATTGAAAACGAAGCTGCATTTAAAAGTAATCAAATTACTCCTTGGGATTAAATTTTTAGAGCCAAATTTTAGCCCTCATTCTATGGTGGTGCGTTGGCAGGGCTGTGTAGCTTGGCCCAGCTCCATGCCTGGGGAGGGTTTACTACTTTTCTGAGTAAATAGAACATATGAAGCCAGATTCTCATTGCTTTTAAGCCTAAGTAAATGCCCCCCTTTTTCAACTGTGTCCTCCCTGATTTATACATACATCCATGAAAAAARCCAGAAAGAGAATGGCTCCACAGCTGCTAAACCCTTGCTGACTGCTCCCAGAGTGCTTAGGGAAAGCACTGGTAATGAAAGATAAGAGGGCAGGATTACTTGGGGTCTGAGTACTTCTTYATAGATCTGGACCTCTCTTTCAGCTACAAAGTGACCATTAGGATGAGGAGTGTAATTCCACTGTGGCATCTAAGAAATGTGAAACTCCATTGTTCAAGGACTCTGCCCTTAAGAGCAGCAGGGGATTTTTCCTGTTTGCCTTACTGCCTTTTGGCACTTGGTCAATGTGAGCAGTTACTACTACRCAAGAGTAGGAGGACTCTTTATAGGTCCTGCAAAGGAGAAGAAAAAATATGTTCAGAGGGCAGGTGTCATATCTCTGGTCTTCCAGACCACTGCAATTCCCAAGAGTCTAGTCATGGAGCTGCCAGGCTTTGGCGTTCAGTAAAATTAAATCTGTCACTGAGTTGCACTGCCTGGGAGAAGATTTCAAAAGGAGCAAAACAGTGCAGGTACCAACCACGAAGATGATTTTTTTGTGGCTTATGCCTCCAACAGGCACCTCAGTGATCCTGGACTCTTTTCTTTTCCTGGAGTGTGCACACATCTGCAACGTGCACGAGTATGTAGCGAGGAAATTTGATTTGAGTGAGGAAATGTGATTCCCAGCTAACATCCCTGACACCTGCATGAGGAAGCACCTTGCTTGTACTCAGTGCACCMCACGCACCCAGCCTAGAGTTTTTGGGCAAGAGCTAAAAGCATGATATAGACTACTGCAGTGAGGTCTCTCAGCATGTGAACTTGGGTGTCTCCCATASGCTAAGGCAGCTGCTCTTARGGAAAATGTGCTTTATATATGTGTRTATATATATATATATATRTGTGTATATATATATATATACACACACATGTATTTGTGTGAACGTTTAAGCTGAGCTCAAATTAATAGTTAAGCAAAGAGGGGTTAAACTGTTGGGAACAGCATATATGTAAATATATATACGCATATGTATGTATATATATATGTGTCTGTATGTGTGTGTGTATATATATATATATATATATATATATATACACTACAACTAGCTGAGACAAATAGAGCAGCCTAAGCTCTGTGGCACAGAGGTGCTGCATTATAACATATGTATCTGTCTTGCCCAGCTCTCACGCTGAGCCCCTGCACATGCTATTTGAAGATTTTTGTGTCATACATCCTACACTGTGCTCTGACAGTATCTAGGCACTACAGAGTGAGTTAAGAATGGACTGAMACTTCGAAGACTGTCCCTTGCTGTTAGCTTAGCACTGTTTCATGTGAAAAATATCTTCAGAATGGCTGTTTCTTTCTCAGATAACAGACCTGCCTACCCTGACAACTGACAGCTCCATCCCTTCCACTTCAGAAAACAGAGGGCATCATTAAAATTTTGACATCCATATAGGAATGCCACAAAAACAAAACAATAAATGTAAATACCAAGGTCTGGTGTATGTCAAGATTTTAATGGAACCCACACTGTCAAAGATCTCAGAACCAACCAATTGCTCAAGAAAAATGTCCTCACTTCTTTACTATTCTGGTTCTTGAAAATTGGTAGACAGGTCTTAGAAGAATTGGATTTGTAGTGCCCTAGGGTGAGAGTCACCACATCTGTGGTCTCATTAGAGGACTTCTCTTCCTCCACAAATGCATCCATCAAAAGTAGTAGGAAATAATTCATGTAATGAAATTGGATATGCTGGCTTCTTTGGAAACTTGATTCAATATTCACTGAAATTAGAGGAATATTTTAATCAGGACCTTGGGCTTATTTTTGGTTTTGCAACATGTGATCATAAGTGACAGGGCTAAACTTTTTTAAAAGTTGTTTCCAGACCACAAAAGAACTTTGAAGTAATAACTTTGAGATTGCACTAAATCCATGGGTGAATTATGACTAAATGTAAGCATTTAGGGGTATAAGAATATCAAAGTTGCCCAATCAGATCAGACCCATTCAGGCTCGGAAAATGGCCACATGCATGATAAGAAGTTATAAGAAATCATGTACTAGAAGAGTGCAACAGTAGAGTAATTTTCTTCCTGCACTTCTGTCAGAAAGAGCTCTTCACTTGAAGTATTACTTTCTAGGTTTTGTTGCTCTTCTAATATAACCATGAAAGGTCTTATTGTCCACAAATGAATAACGTACCTGATGCCCAATTCTGGCCTTTTCCCAAAAAAAGGATACAAAGCAGATACGCTGCTCAGCCTCTCTCTCATTAGTCTGATGGCAAAATTCCCGTTATGTCTCCTGCCATTGGAAGAATTTTTTTCTGTTGAGATTTAATTCACAAACTACATCACAAAGTCAACCAAAACACTTATACAATTTCTAAAACTATATCAGACAAGAATTGGGAAAACCCACAAAAATATGGAAAATTTAAAAAAAAAAGTTTTTTGTTTTCTTTTTCAAAATTGTCTCACTACATCTTCATCAATTTATTTTCTACACATTAAAAATCACCTAAAAAAAGCTTCATTCTTAGTTAACCAAAGTATGCTCACTAGAAAATAAATCTTTAACAATTTTTTTTCTTTTGCCTTGTGGTCATATTTTTGGTCAATCCAAATTTTCCTTTAGACCAGCTTCTTGTTTTGGCCAATAAAGGGGAAATATCAGTCGTTCAAGCACGCCTTTCATCTGTAGCTGTAAAGGACTGAGATTAAGACTGCAATATCCAAAATGCCAAAAATGCTTTCTATCACTGATTACTAATTAAGTAGTCCCTTATCAAAGGACATCCATTCATAGGAGAAAGGAAATCTCATCATTTAAAGGGCCAGTAGTCATGAAATATAAATGAGAAGATAACAGTAATGCTATGTTCTCTTAGCATGCATCATATCCCACAGTGAGTTTTTACTTATAAAACATTGAACTGATTGCACACTGTTTTGCTGTGTATCACTCACAAGGACTACTCTTGGGTAATGAAGTGTAATTAAGAGGAATCGTATCTATCTCTTCATTCAAAGCCAATGATTTCCTTTCCCATTCGTTACACTCTGGAAATACAATGCTTTACAGACGTAATCTTTGCCATTGATTTAATTGACTCAGCTGTCTTCAGATGTTAGAGCTGTGTACCAATGACTATATCATTTAGATGCTTTTTTCTTAGTTCARAAGTTAAACAAATATAAACTATATTCCTTACCAATCATCAGGACAGATTATTAGATGCAGTGCTAAGCAGCCACTCCTGCCTTTGAAGAACACAATGTATGTGCTTTTTTTCTTTTTTTTTCCCTATGGGAAGTTTCTTTGTGTTTGGATTTGAATCTGCCAAATTAGGTAATCTCATTACATCTTTTTCTTTTTTTCTTGAATTTAACTATGTTTTAGAAGCTATATTGGAAAGACTTGGGGATATTGGTTTCTGACTACTGAGAATCTGCAATACTAGTCTGTGATGTTGAGGTGAAGAGCAGAGAAACTGAAGGAAGGTTGGTGCTCCCTCAGGAGTGTGGCACCTTATATACACGTGCTATTCCCCATGACTGTCTACTGACATCTCCCTAATGGTAATAGTGGTATCCTTTACATCTCACTGGAAATTCCATCATTTACTGAGAAATTCTGAAGTCCAGTAATGATATGCAGGTGAAACCCAGTGAGGAATTCTCTATGCTAACCTAGAGAGTAACCTAACATTTTTAAAACATGAGCTTATGAAATTGGACACGCTGTGATTTCATAGAATCATAAAACAGCTTGGGTTGGAAGGGACCTTAAAGATCATCTAGTTCCAAACTGCTTGCCATGGGCAGTGACACCTTTCACTAGACGAGGTCTACTTCTTCCATTTTTATTTGACAATCCTTTATCTTGGTCTTCTATTCTGGGAAGTATGTTTGAGTGAAAGAGTTAGGCTGAACAGTGTTTGGCCAGTGGGAATCATAGGGTAGACCTGCCTTTTCAGTGCTTTTTGCCTGCCAAAACCCCTGCAAACGTCAGGCCTGTAGTTTTCTGCCAGTCAGCACCGCCATCACCGTGTTAATGGTCATCAAATGTCAAGAATCACTTTCACCTTGGAAAATACTTGGACCAAGAGGATAATGACTAAACAAAGCCTGAATCTTAGAGATAAATATGTAATTTACGATGCGGCACAGAAGGAAGATTACCTGTATAGCGCTTCCTGGGTATGTGTATGCACACACAGAGAGGAGAATCTGTTCTCCTTGTCATGGTGCACATTTGTAAATATTAAAGACAGGGAACAGAAGACTGTTTAACATGGCAAAGAACTACAAAAGCATTACTGCCTCTCCTTTCTTCTTCAGTCATTTAAATTTTTTTAATGAAGTATTGCAAACTGACTTCTGAAGTCATATGGTATTTTAAATACCTACCAAGGAAAGAGATTACTTTTAAATATTGTATTTTAGAGCTCACAGGAGACCTCAGACAGTTTGTTGTTCATTTCAACTTAATGCAAGCAATAACAAGCTTACTGGATAAGGTGCCTACTTTCTGAAATCATTTGACTCTCTAATGCCCATTATTAATTGTTTYAATATATAGAATTCACTGCAATTTATTGTACATGCCTGAACATTCATTAGAAATCAGGATAATAGGGTTTCTCGACATTAAAAATGCCCTGTACAATGTATTTTATTACTTCTCAGCTATCTTCTRTTTTGAAAATATAAATTCAATGAACTCTTAGAAAGGAGGGATCATTAAGAGGGCAAAAATATCAGGGTGGCAAAACAATAACATTCTTCAGCTGCTAATAGTCTCTGAACTGCTAGAAATGCTTCCCGCCATCTGCATTTTAGCAACCAAGGTAATGCTAATGGTGTTTTGTATCCTCAGGATTGTCATTAGTACAAACTCATCTCAGGAAAAGTTCTCTGGGCAGCAGAAGGAGCAGTCTGGGACCTGGCTGCTGCCACATCCCCCAGCCTGTGCAGTGGGGATGCTGCCTTTGTGTGTCCCGTTGTGCCCTGGTTGTTCCTGCAGTGTCACATGCTGAAACTGCACCAAGGCCTTGCWGGGGGGCAGGAAGAGGTTGTTATCATTAGAGCTGACTGAGCAAAACAGTGCTGCACACGACAAGGTCTGTGGAAGATAGGAAAYATTTTACCTACAGAATTTCCTCCTAATTATGGCAAATCAGAAAAGCACTTTGATTTGTTAACCATGGGGCTTTCTTGTGTCCAGGAGCTCTGGTTTTTCCTTRTGTCTAAACAACTCTTAGCACAGCACAATGATGGCTCAGCACTTGAGCTCTCACAAGCTACAGTGAGGGAAGTAGAAATAAATAATAAATATGGCAGTGCTCACAGCTCCCAAACTATTGGCACTCACTGATTTTGGAAGCCAAATTAAAACCAATTTCTCACATTTCAAGCACAATAAAACATTGRGTTTGTAAAACTTAGGGAGATGTAAAACCCCTTGTCAACCTTTGTCCTTCCGGCACTGCTGAATTTAGTAAGCCTAATCTCGAGGCATCTGACTGGCTTTACCCTCTCCTGTTTTATTCTTCAAACACCACTGATTTRCATGGTAGTTTACCTTAGATGGGGCAGTTGGACTTTGATATTTGATCCCCATGGGAGTGTTCATTAATAAAGCCTGAGAGGAAAAGTTATAACTGCAGAAAATGAGAGCAAGTGAGAGTCCTTTGTAAATGAGAGTCCTGGGATCTGCAATGATTTCAAATTACATTTCTCTGTGTGTGTGTGTGTATGTGTGTGTGTAGTCAGTGCTTTGGCATGTCAATAGCTCTTAGTGCACTTTAGAAAAGATGCTCTGAACATTAATAATCTGTAGAGCTAAGCTATCTTGGCTCAGGTAATTGCATAAAAATAGCACCATCACTGTTAGAAATGAAAAGAGAAAAAGAAAATAAACCTGCAAAAAAGGCACTGTAAAAGCAGAAGACTAAGGAAAACAAAAATTATAGATATTACAGCTGAGAACAAAGTAGTTTCTTCCTGAAGGCACAATAGCAAAAAAATTAGTTCCTTTACACGGCAAGATCCAAATTTGGGGCATCAAGGAATTTGAGGAGTAAGCTGTAGGCTTGACACTGGGGCCAGGCACCTGACCTCATTGCTGTGGGCTGTTTGAGAGCAAACAGAACTTTCTGCATTTTCTGTATTCCAATTCTGAAAGGGTCACTGTGTGCTCTAATAGTCCTGGCTACACAAAGCATCTGACACTTTTTCATAYGACCCACATGGCCTTTCTTAATTTGGAAAAGACTATGAATCTACCAATTACTACTGAAAAATAATAATCAATTGTGTTACATGCATATAATAAGACCTCCACTAAAATTTATTGATCAATGTTTGTAACATACACTATCAAAATTTCAATAATGTCTTTAGAAACAAATGTCTTCAGAATTGTGGTATGCTCAAATTTTGCTGGTGACCTTCACTGAACTGACTGTAATTTGGAAATACTGTGAAATCTATAAAGGCTACACTTTGCAACCAGCCAAATGTTGAATGTGGGTTATGATTTCYGCAGCATGTGAATGGCTTAATATTTTTATTTTATTTTACCTCTGATTAGTTGTACATGGAATATTAAAGCTGGCTTTTTACAGTCAGTATAGCTAGGGGTATTGAAATCAGAACATAGATCTCTAAGTACAAATCAGAAGGACAGACACTTAATAGTTTTGAAACATGTGGTTAATGGGCCTATATTTTTTATTTATAACTCTATGATTATATTTTATTTTTCAGTTTGTAGATATTGAGAAAGGAATCTTCAGAGGGTCCTTAATTATTTTGAATTTAGCTAATGAGATATGTTGCCGCATTCCAAACTCTAGGCTCATAATAAACAAAAGCTAAAAGAAGGAAATACATCCATTCTTGGTTTTTTACTGAATGTTATATAGAAATCTTTTTTATTTTTTCTAATTTTGCAACCACTGAGAGGGTTGGGTTTTTTTTAACGGTTTTTCTACATCTCCAAATTTCATTGCTGGTCTGTGCTGGGTTTTTGAGAGACCTCAGCTCTCATTTCCACCAGAGCAATTGGTATTATTTGGGGATATAAAAGGCAAAACAGCTCAGTGTAGGAAGACAAGGCTGACCAGAAGTGATCAGCTGTCAAAGCCAAGCCCTCACGCAGCCCCTCTGACCGGCTGGGCAGCACCGGTGTCGTGTTTGCCCTCACTCTCCTGCAAGGCAGGGGAACAGGTCCGTCTCATATTTCAGCTTAGGAGCTAAGGAGGGGAAAGGATCAGGGTGGGGCTGTGCTTCAGGCTGAGCACCCATCCTGGATTCAGAGTTGCCCATGTTCCCGTTAGATGAGCCACATGCTAGATGTGCAGTGGTCCCGGGACAAGGTGGGATGGAGTGCTGGCATGACAGACCCCAGGAGGAATATGTGATACATCAGTGCAGCCAGGGTCATCTCTAGTGCCACCACTGTGGCTGGGGAATAGGGTGTTGGACCATGGGATACAGATGGTTTGGAGGAGAGCAGGGATGATGCCTTAATCAGTGTTCCACTCCTGCTCCCAGGAAATGCCCACCCAGCAGATAAGCTGAGTGTCTGTCCCACGCTGCAGGGAGAGTCTGACAGAAACATAAGGTGAYGCATGCTTAGGGCTGGTATCCTGTCTGCTGAACCACAGATCTTCTGTACTCACAGCACTGTAATTGCAGTAACTTTCCTTTTMCGATTCATTTAATGAAGATGGGATCTTGTGGACCATTCTTTATACTTCAGAAATGCTGCATCTCTCATGGACACAAGGCATTTGTGACCAGCCAGGTGAGTATGCCTCTAGCAAAAAGCTGTCACTCAGAATCTAAGATAGATATCTGTTTATACAGATACCGTATATGTACTGTATACCGCAATGCCTTTATTTTTTTCAATGTATGTTTTAAATGGTACAAGGAAAACATGGAACCCTGGCAACTTCGCAGCCAATTCCATTTCACCATAGCAGGTTTGCTTGTGGTTTGGTCGCTGGCTGGACTTCTCCTGACAGTTTACCAAGGCTCTGAAGGGTTCTTGGCTGTGTTGTTTGTGCTGTTCCTGGGGATTCTGTGGAAAAACAGATTGAGGGAGACAATAGGGGGAAAAGGGTTGGGTTTTTGTTTCCTTTCATTCACTGTTGATACTCTTCAAAGGAAAACTGGTAAGAAAGGGATGAAGGTAGCACAGGACTTGGCAGAAAGCCAACACACAGGAGTGCTGCAGGGGTTGAACATTAAGTCTTTTGTCCATTTCAAGTATCCCTGGTTTATTCTGTGCAGAACAAGATGTACAAGTCCTTATTTACATAGGCCACTTATGCAAGCTGGACCAGCAAAATTTCATGTTTTTTTCATCAGTCCTGATGAGCACTTCAGGATCTCATCTGTTATCCTTGTCACTGGAATTGCTCAGTGTATCTCAAAGTAGTTTGAGGACAGCTGCTCAGCCTCACAGAAGACAGTGAATGTTTGATGGGATAGCCACTGCTCAGGTGTTTCTGACTGACACTGGATTCACACCGTGGTGCATGAACTGCAGTGACAACAGTGACAACAGTGGTCTGATCCCTGAAGTCATCATTCTATGTCATTAGTCCCATATTTGGTGGCATTGCCGAGGATCAGCACTCTTTAACCTCCCACTAGCAGTCCTCCTTGTCTACTCTGCTTCTGCTGTGTGCATGTCTCCTTAATGCCCCAYGACCTTCTGAATCCTTCAGCAGACACAGGGCAGATGCATGATTTTGTTCGTCCAAATGGCAACCACCTACTAGAGTGGGAACTTCAAGTTTTTGGTAACTGGCTCAATCACTGTAGCACCTGCCTTTTACAGGAGTTGTCACGTTCCCTCTGGGTTGCAAGCGTGGGTAGTTCTCGTCTAGGCAGGTAATATGGGTAATTCCTGGAGCTGGGTCTATTCAAGGATTTTGAATTAAACTGTATTTCCTTTCAATCTCCTAAATAATAGAAACAAAGGGTAAGATATTGTTATGTATAAATTATCTTAGAAAGACACATATTTTGACTTAGACTTAAACTCTACTAATAATATAGGAATGGGGAGAATGGAGTTTGACATGTATTCCAGCAAGGTATTTATAGAACTGTTAGAACAGATTTTACAGTAATTAAAACAGAGTATAGGTTATGTTAAAGTAAATGAAGTCAATTTAGTTCATCATCATTTTTAGTGTTGCAAATTAACGTAACAATGGCAACTATAGTTGTCACTGAATTGAACAGCAGCAGTTAATCATTGCAGTTAATCCTTATTAACACATAATTCATAATGATCAMTCATGCTTGACTCTAAGATCATAGTGGCCTTGTATTAAATACTATAGAAATGTATAAGGGCATTAATAACTGTCCAAAACCTAGGAAAATCAGGCCCCTATTTTCCATTTTGATGTACTATTATGAGCTATTTCTGTCATGTCTCTGAGTTAGTTAGGACTTGTTAAGTTTGAATTCATCTTGACAGGTAAGATTGCTGCATGTATATGCAAATAGCATAAACGCCCTATATTTGTCGAAGATAGTTGTTCTGCTGTTCTGACTGCTGAGTCTGTCAGGCAAAACTCTTCTGCTCAGCGTTGAACTGGTGCTTTGGCCTGGCAAGTCCCATCTAACTCTCTCCCCATGGCATACAGAACTTCATGAAAAGTAACCTGTGGTTTTCAAAATTACTCTCAGTTCCTCCTCAGCTGCTATGCTCAAAGTTGGTTGAGTAAGGGCTGGTTCCAAGGTGGACACCGTGCTGTGGTTTATACCTGTTGCAGTACTGATGTCCAGGAGCACARGAACCTCTGAAAAGTAGTTTTGCAGGCTGCCTGGATGGCTTTACAGGCTGCAGATTACCTGTATTCTGAAAGGCCATGCTCTAGACCATATTTTGGTTTAGGGTTTTTTAAGAATCTCACTATGCTCATTTACCTCTCTGCGAAGCAGAAGAGCAATGACATAAATTAAGTCCTTTGCCAAAAAGAGTACTACTTTTAGAGTTAAATGTGACTGGACATTGTAAAGCATCTTCTTAGCATGAAGGTTAACCGGAGTGATGGTGTTTGTCTTCCCGAGTAACCTCTCCATGTGATGGAGCCCTGCTTTCCTGGGAGGGCTGAGCACCTGCCTRCCCATGGGATGTGCTGAGTGAATTCCGTGTTCTACTTTGCTTGTGTGCATGGCCTTTGCTTTACCTGCTAACCTGTCTTTTTCTCAACCCATGAGTCYTCTCAGGGTTACTTTTCTGATTCTCTCCCTAGTCCCACTGTGGAGAGAGGGGGTGAATTTAGTTGCCAGTTGGGGTTATCATAGAATCATAGAATATCCTGAGCTGGAAGGGACCCACGAGGATCATCGAGTCCAACTCCTGGCTCTGCACAGGACTCTCCAAGAATGATCCCATGTGCCTGAGTGCATTGTCCAAATCCTTCTTAAACTCTGTCAGGCTKGTGCTGTGACCACTTCCCCAAGGAACCTGTTCCAGTGCCCAAACAACCCTCTGGGTGAAAAACCTTTTCCTAATATCCACCCTAAACCCATCCTGATACAGCTTCATGCCATTCCCTCAAGTTAAAACATGACACCATGATTCAGACACATACTGCACCCCAAAACAAATCAATTTGTTTTATTTTCCCTTGAAGAGTGAAAAGCAAATAAATATTTCAATTGAAATTTATTTTAAATATTTTAGTTTGCTCTAAGGCAAACAGGAGACAACTCTGTGTGTATGCCCACAATGAACTTCAATAATACTTAGTTCAAAATGAGTGTTATTACAGCATACAACAGCRCTCAGAGAAAGCCAAAAATTCAACACAAACAAAATAAAAGCATTAATGTTTGAAAGCTGTATTATTTCTAGACAGAGGGTAAAGACCCACTGGAGAAGTTGCTAAGTGCCCTGGTACAGCAAAAGATATTTGAAAGTGCTTTTTTCTTAGCCAAACGAAATATTTCAAAAGGAGCAAACCCCTTTTAAATTCCTCCATGAAATGAAAGTCTCTTCAAGGGTAGTTTGGCAGAATTAAACCATTAATTCGTCAGATTTCAGCAGCGTCTGATCTCTGAATAGTATGCAGACTGTTTTCTGCCTGAAGGACAAGCAAAGCCGTGTGACTCCTGCAAGAGGGTAGAGCTTAGAGCAGCAGGTAAAATTGTGCTGTATTTACTTCAAAACAGGCCAGGTAACAGGGCTCCATCCATTGTTATGTAATGAATTCAAAATTAGTCCTCTCRCCACAGGTGTATTTTCAATAGTTTTTTTCAATAGTTTTTTTCATCTTGCCAATAATTTTTTTCCTGAGTTTGAGGATCCTTCATGAAACTGTTATTTTTATGATGCTGCATTCCTTGTCCTCTGGGAAATCACGCCTTGCTCTACCAAGGGCACAAGCTCACTTTTCAGCTTCAGCCCAGTCCTTGGCCGTGTGTCTCTCCTGTCCTACCAATGACACTGCTGCTTCTGTGACTGCTGTGCTCAGAGAAGGTGCTACCAGTGCAGGTGATTTCTCTGTGTTCTGCAACCATGCACAAATCCTGAAATATAAGACATGGAAGGACTGGGAATAAGATTCTGATGTGTGCCTTTTTTCTGTGCTGCCTTTATCCCTCTGCACATTCTTACTGTTTAACTGAGCTAAAATGATTTATTACCTAAGTCAAATTAAGAATGGATCCCATTTTGTCCTTCTATTTTTTGCTCAGAACGACACTTAGAACTGGAGGCAGGTGAGCAGAAAATACTTGGAAAAAATGTTACCATTAAAAAAATACTTTAAGTGACTCTCTCCGTAAAAACTAATAATTTCAAAAGTTTTCAGCAAAAAAGTAGGCTTGAAATTGACTGAGATAAAAGAAGGCAATATTAAAAATTATATTAATAAAAGATTCTATTAGGAGTTTGGAAATTGCCTCCATTGTGGGGTTTTGTTCTAAAGAYTTTAATAAAAGTCCCTCAACTTCAACATTTAAATTTTTGGGTTTTGGCCTCTGAGGGAAGGATCAGATGAGTGCCTCGACTTCCTGAAGAAGGTGTGGGAGGGGTGGGACAACTTAGAGTTGAATCCAAAGCAGCTGAACCGCCAACCAGGAGGTCTGCTATGGAGGGGATGAGAAAAAACCTCGTCAGTGGTGGGTAAGTACTCTGTTGGTTTGGAGCTTCACCCAGGGTTGCAGAGAGGCCCTTTTGTCCAGCTGGGGTCCAGAGCCTAAAGGATACCATCATAACATTTTTTTTTTCATGTTTTGGTAATGAAGGACTAAGCAGGATTCACTGCTGTGTTTGAGGAGAGCAGCAGCAGCAAATGTGCCTGTACAGGTGTCAGCCTCTGTGCTTGGGGGATTCTCAGTGAAGGGGAGAACAGGCCCTTCAGGCTGAAGTTGTGTCTGGTTTTGAATTGCAGTTTCTGACTGAGGGGCAAGTGGTCTCTGTAGCCCCTCTTTGCAATGCTAAATCTTTTATTGTGTCCAGCTCTCTATCCCTCATCTCTCACAGATTCAAGATGAAGAGGGCAGAGCCTCTTTCTAGGCTCATTTGTTTTCTGTCTGATTCATTTATATTGGTCACTCTTCTGTTGATGTACTATTATGGCCAAGATACAAAGAGCAGAGTGAAGGACTCGTCAAGATTGATGCTTTCAAGAATAGTGGATTGTAAATAATAATGTATGTGTGTGTTTGCCTTGTCTGACGTGTTTGGTTAGAAAACTAGTTGGTTTCTGAAATGCAGTGAAATGCATTTTTCAGGGTGCTCCTGTGAAGAAAAGTTCAGTGGAACTTTAAAAAGACAGCCAAATTACTTTCTTCTAAAGAATTTCCTTTTTTTTGTGTGGCCCTGAATATAATAATCAATTTATTTCCCTTCTGTTGTATTTTCCTGTGCAACCTGGTGAGTCTCATAAGCAGAACAATGGTGATTATTTTAGGAGCAGATTGTAAATGCAAAGCTTTTTTTTTTTTTTTACAATTGAAATAATAAAGCTCTGTAACATATGGTAGGTGTATATCCTAAATATATAGATAATAAAAATAAGAAATTAATATCCTAAATATATAGATAATAAAAATACGAAACAAATATAGAAATTTAAATTTTAATTATATATGAATTTTCATCTCTAAAAAGTCAGTGATTAACTTAGGAGTACACAAACCAATTAGTGTATATGAGAATGAGTGGCACTGACACATTGCAGGCATGAGGAATGTGTTATATTCTTCTATTCATCATGCCATTTAGGAGTGAACACAAATTATTTTAAATCCGAACAATGGTAAAGTAATGCATATTACTTGCATAACAAGCTACAGGCATCTGTTTCAGTAAAATGCATGTATCTATATGCACAGCAGAATGTGAATAGTTATTTTTCAGTCTTTGTTAAAGCTTTGGTAAAAATCTTAGCTATTCAAAACTGAGAGGTCTTGATAGCCAAAGCTAGGAATGAGAACTGTAAAAAATATGTGTATTTCCTGTGTGTCTTTCTGCTTGGGTTACCAAAAGATAATTCTTCCCAGATGCCAGCTTGCTATGGGTTTTTTCATAACTTAGACCTCATAGATATCCTGTGTAATCTCGGCATTTCATTGCTCTTACAGGGAGATCGAATGACCTGAAAATGTAGTCCAAGGGCTGGTCTTCAAAAATTCAGGTGCTTCTTATCTAGAGCCACTTATCAGTCAATACTGATAAATATTTACTTGATAAGGTTCAGGTGCTTGGAGGGAAAACTGTGTGAATAGTATGTGAGCAGCATCAACAGGAAAACTTTGTGTTCCAGTATTCRTGTTGGATGCACTTTTCCCCTGTCCTGAGGACCTCTCTCCCTTCTACTCCCTGCAATTATAATTCAGTTATGACTCTCATGATATCTACTCTCACACACATCAGTTTTGGGTTCTTGGTTGTTTGGTTTTTTTACAGTGATATGGTGGTTGCTAGTGACCCTCCTTTGCACCCTCTTCGTTGTCTTAGTCACAGCTCCAGACCCCTGGCAGTTTTTGAGACGGACCTGCAATATCTATATAAAATTTGCAGTACAGCTTGATCTAGATTTTATTGTTATTATCATTTATGCAAACAGTCTTCCTCACCGCAGAGTCCCTGCTTTGACAGTGTGAGCTGAAAAACATCCATGGATGTAGAGCAGGAATGCTGAATTCCTCATGTAATTGCAATAACGGGGAGGGCTGAAGGAAGCATAGATAGCACCTTTTTTATTGAGCCAAGGTGAAACAGTCGTGATGTTCTGTGCTGCTGTGTTCCTGTCAGGAACCAGCTGCTGGGGCGTCCCAGTGCTGGAGTGAATTTGTGTCTGCAGCCTCCTGAGAAATGCTGTGACCTGGTCAGGCCAGTGTGGCTCGATGGGGGCACTGAGGAAACAGGTGGCAGAACTCCTCGAAAGCTTCCCTGCATGGTCTTGCAACCCCATCTGGTTTGCAGYTCGGAGACTGGTGCTTAGATTTGGGATTCAGAGGTATGAACACACTCATTTGTTCCTTACTTGTAACCACAGAGACCACCATTGCCGTGCCTGAAGCTCTTTCCACACCCAAGCCATATTTAAATTGCCATTTATTGGGGTATTTGAAGAGCAAGGCACTATTACCTTACAAGTAATTATACCTTGGACATGGTTAAAGATAACCTCAGTTATCAGTCAGCTGGGTTGATGAGGGTCTGTGATGAATGATGAATCCTAAATACTCCTGTATTTCAAGGGGGCTGCTGGTTTTTGTTTATAAACAGCAATAATGAAGGGTTTTTGACATCTGCCATTGTTGCAGCATATGTTTCCAAGAACATCTTGCTATACATGTTGTGAAAACAACTTGTTATGATAAAATATGTTTCCTCCATTCAAATGCAGTTTAAGGGTACTCTTTAATTTGGTTGAATTCTTCTCGAGTCATTTTTCCATTTAACTCTCGTGATGTAATAACCTAAAAAAAACCTAATAAAATYCCTTACATTCTTGTTACAGCTGAGAACAGGTTTAAAAACTGAAATAACACATAATATCCATTAATTGATTCAATGAAGTTTTGAGCAAGATGTCAGGGGTTTAATGTTGGTTTATTCTATATGCCTAAATTTATGCACATTTWTAGTTACATTTTGTCACATAATTTGTCATTGTCCATTACCACATTTTGCTTTTAGCCTAATTTACTATCCCTACTTTTAACACTGAGTGTTACTTTGTACAAAAGTGGTCTCATCCAGACCTCCCCAAAAACCTTTTTCCTTCTGGGTCTCATTCTACCTAGAGAGTAGGGTTAGATGATTTGGTTCAGAAAAGCTTTTACAGACTAAAGAGGTTAAAAAAATTTTGCTCAATTTCTGGTTGAATAGGCTTTTAATTTTCAAAGAACTTTGGAGCTGGCAGAGCATGCTGTACTGACAGGGTCTGAGGCTGCCATCATCTACACAAGCAAAGGTGCACAAGGCAGCAGAGCAAAGTTTGGGTGAAGGTTTGTGAGCTCCTATTTCACCTGAATGTGTCATGCAATCCCATTAAAAACTACAATTATGGGCCAGAATCTGAACCTTTTTTTTACATCACTATGAGTCTTGTTCCTAAATTATCCTCTTTACTCTGATAAGCTTCTCTAGTTCCAAAACATAGGAAGTGCTATCTGGCGCAGGAAAGAGTGGCAGAGCTTAGTTGCCTCATGCAAACAATTAGATTCCTTAAATGTATTTGTGACCAAAGGATTCAGACAGAAACCACTGAGACCTAAGGACCTGGGCACTCACCCTGTTTCTGAGTCCAGATACATCCAGAAAACAGAGTTTCTGGATCCAGATACATCCAGAAAACCTGCCCTAAGGCAGACCCATCACTAGCCTTGTCAAACTTCATGGCCACTCATCTGTGTGCTACCCCCTACATTTTTTTCTTAGGATAATCTGAGGATGCTGGCACAGATCTTCAGCTCCCTTTCCTTTTCTAGAAAAGTTCCTATTGATAGTGAAATAAATCACAAAGAAAATGGTACTGAAAATTCTCCCTCCTTCATCCTGAACGTGTTTATCCTTGTATTTTCTCCTACATGACAATAGCTCCCAGAGTAACTATACCTAAACAAATTAAAAGTATATGAATATTCTTCATACTATAGTGAGTTTGGAAGTGGGAAATTTTTGCTATGAGTATCCTCATTCCAAACTTTCTTTCTTCTAATCTCTTGTGTATGCTGCTATACTATAGAAAACATTAAAGTAAATTTAGATAATAAGAAATTAATATGATCCATTTATGGGTCAAATAGTAAGTTTAGATGTTCTTTTTAAGCTCTTAATTGTTTTTTTCCAAATCATGTTATGAGAAGACATAGAAGAATACTTGTAACAGGTAGTTCGGTAAGACAGACTAAAAGCTTTCAGATAACCTACATACATTTTCCTTGGCAAAAAATACACATCACAGGTCAATATTTTTTTAATTGGCTTTTTGGAACCCAGTACCATACATGTGCCATAGCCAGACTTAAATGTTAATTGAAATTAATATGAAGAATAGGCCTTATTTTTAGATCCAAGGCAACAAAATCCTGATAGACGTCATTTCACTTTGAGTGCARTTGTAAGACTCTGCAGTCTCATAGCAAATAACTAACAGCTTGACAGGGTTCCACTTCATGCTATGGGTAGTGAATCATTATGAAGATCATGCTCTTAAATTTCATCTTTAATTTTCTCTCCTTTTTTTTGGTAACAGAATTTTGTTGATTTTTGTTTCTAAACTGATCATGGAGTTCAATGTGGCTCATTTGGCATTTCATAGTTTGGAAGTTCTTACGTTTTATTTGCTCAAATCCATACAGATTGATATAGGAAGAGAAAATGCTACTCTCTCCTATACCCTATACATGTTAACTGACTATATAGTTGAACTCTATGACCTATTTATCTTCCTGAAAGAAACATAAATGACTTTGTCACGAGCTACAGAATATATGCAGGACTGCACAGTTCTCAGTCTCTACTGCATTCTGAACAGTGATATATTTTAGCATCTAATATTTATGTTCATTTCAACTTGTATTCTCATTTTTCATCTGCAGTGCCCTTGGTGATGGTAGAAATTAGTTTTATTACAGCTTCCTCTAAAGGACATCCATGCTTGGAGGAAAAACAGGGAGGGGAAAAGTCATCCGGAGGCATGGGCTCCAAATTGGTATGTCAGGGAGCTATATTCATGAATTTCCTGTTGAAGTATAGTGATCTATAATCCTCTCTTGTATTATAGACTTATAAATTACCTTCTTTTATGGTATGTCATTTAACTATACATATCTTTGTATCAAAATACTGTTTTCAAGCTTAGGATGGAACCGTCAGTGTTGTGGAGGTCACCCTGGAAAAACAAAACAGATAGCAGTCTCGATAAGCAAAGACTCCCCTTCCATCAGGCACGGGCATGGCCGTGGCTGCCTCGAGTCCCTGGGAAGTCTTGTGGCGATATTTGTTCGTGTTCCGTGGGGCGAGGCTGACACTGCCGTCTGTCACTCACTGCCTCGCTCAGGTTTCGCGTGTGTGCCTTGTCTCACTTTTTCTCTCGACGTGGCCTCCCTCCAGGCTGCTGCAGCCTAAATCTTAGCAGTCAGGTGCTATTTTTCCTATGTCTAGCCTGTGAGCCTGCATCTTTATAAAACCTCCAGCAGGCCCTTTTCTCCTCCCCACTTTTACAAGAGCGACGTTTTGAGTAAGTCAAGGTTCAGTGTGTGCCAGGAAACAGATGAAATAATAGAGCATCCTTCTAATGCCATATAAAGTTGTGGTAAAGGTGTAATGAAGGAAAGAAAAATTAAAGGGAAAAAAAATGTTCTACGTTGCATAATCTTCTACATTCAAAATGGCTAAAAAACCACATAAATTCTTCTATAGCTGTAACATTTTTGTAACCCAGGCCCTATTAATCTGACACTGGGTCAAATTGCCAAAATCTATTAAATATACATGAAACTGTTTTGCAACATATTGAAAAAAGTCTTGCCCTTTAGAACTCTTGTTGCAGATGATTTGGTGCTTGGTAAACATTTCATACATGTCTAAAGCTTCTACAAGGTTTTTCTTCTGAGAAGGAACTTCTGAGTTTCAGTAGTGTCTCTATATCTCATTATGGAGAAGGATAACAGACTGGAAGGCAGAGTGTATAGTCCAAAGCTATTTATGAGAAGGTGAGTGAGGGAGTGAAAGAAATTCCAGGACTTCCAAATAAATCTTAATAAAATGCAAGCTTGCAGTCAGCGTGCCACTTTTGGCCACGTGCGCCTGGATGTGAACGGTGACCATTTTCCATGGGAAGCAAAGCACATTCCCCCAGTGTCTCGGAGTCAGGTGAGAGGTGGCATCTGGGGCTCCAAGGGCAGCCAGAGTCCTGCTTGCTGGCAGCTTTGTTCTGGGAGAAATCCTGTGCCATTCACCATTTTAGGAGGCAGCACCCCACTGTCAGCCACATGCGCCTGGATGCAAATGGTGGCCATTTTCCATGGGAAAAAAAACTCTTTCCCCCAGGGTGAAGAAAAATGTGATATTCTGAAGTGCAAAACTTTAACCTCACACTGCTTCCCACTCTGGAGTTCAATCACTTTCCTAATTTGTTCTTTTCCACTGTGTGCAGGTGGGGAAACTAATACCGATTTCCAGGAGTTGTGCTACTCTCAAGTCATTTTTAAAGCCTATCTGCACAGGTCTCAACAACAATCTTTATCCTATGGAATCCTTCAGGAATAACTAAGCATTTTCTAAAATAACTGCAAGTCATAACTCCCCAAAAAGCGAGGGTACTAGATGAACAAAGTCACTGAATTAAATTTTTGCAACAGTATTTTTGTTGCCTTTCCCACTCCACCCCTCTCYCCATCCCAAGGGGTTTTGCAACCTGGATTATTTCAGTTCATGCCTCTAAAAGTTGCATTAATTCCATGAGGAGGAGGCAGCCTAGGTGAGATATAGATGCAGGACCAAGATGCAAAGGTGATAAAACCGAGGATATTTTAAGCCAGATTTGCTGCTAAAGGACACTTCACACTGGAAGCTGCACACTAAATCTCCAGAGCCTTTGTTCAGTCTGTGTTGCATGTTATTTCCACTCCTTTTCACTCAGCTATGGGCGATATGTAAGGGTCACTTTGGAAGAAAAAATTATTGGTATGTTTAATGTCTCTGCTTTATTAGGGGAAAACTGGCACAAAACTCTTGCATTTCAGTATATCAAAGGTAAGTTGCTTGCCCCTTCCAGTGCTGATTAGTAGGAAAGTCCAGAGGTGACCCTGTCCAGTCTCCAGGACTGAATGGTTTATCACTGCGTCCTTCAGCTCTGTCTAGGCTTTCTAAATCACAATACTCAGAGAGAACTCATGCAGAGTCTCTCAGTGGTGTTTCTTACAAACTGACTTCTTGCAAAACTACAATAGAATTCCAAAGACCAAGCAGTGGGCAAGAAACAAAAATGCTATTTTTAGCAATTCCCTGTGAAGAACTGGGGAGGAGTTCCACTAAGGAGGAACCCACACAGCCAAGTGCTTGATGCAGTGCTTGAATAGGCAGCATTTTCTTTATTGTAGGGAAAAGCTCAGACTTGTGCTGTCAAGCTGCCTGGCAGAAGCTGTGTAAGGCCAAGGGGGTTCTCTGTTGGACCAGCATGGGCTTGGGGTGCTGGTGAATTATTGAGGTCCAGAGGTAAATTAGAAATACTACTGGGAGGACAGTGAGTGTTCCAGGCAGCTGTTTTCATTACAGGCAGGACATGACTGACTGCAGGCTTGTCTTTCCAACTTCACATCACACTGTGAAATACTTTGTGTGTACCTCAGCTGTACCTGTTTCTGAAAATCCCAGGCAGGAAGGAGGATTGCAGTGCTTTGTGACTGCCATAGCTTCTTCTGTGGCTACCCAGCTGCTGCAGGGAGCAGAAAAAGCTCTCGGGTGCTGCCCTGCCCTGCAGGCAGAGGCTCTGAGGAGGATGAGTTCAGCCAGGTGCCAGTGCAAAGGTCAGGCCTCGAAATTTCTGCATATACAGTAAAATCCTATCAGCAGCAGACCCTCCTTGTGCACTGCAGATGGCTCAGATGCAAGTAGTGCCTCTCAAGCCCGCTGGGAAGACTGGAGGGAAAGATACTGTCTTCTGTGAAGGTGTGCTGGAGTGTAGGCTGCAAGCCAGATTTAAAAACATGAACTGTAGTGGTTTAGGGCATGGCCTTCAGCAAAATGAAAACGAGATGTTCAGGAGAGAGCTGCAATACCATGCATTGTATCTCTGATGGAAGAAAATGATGGTCCAGGGGATACACCCGACCATCTTCATCTTTATGTAATTCTTAATTTTTTTTCAGATTGTATTTTTGCATCGTAGGGCTAATTGTGTTCTCTAAATTCAGCCRGGCAAATTCTCGCCCAATATGGAATCGTGATGACGGGGGAGTTTAAGTTATGGTTGTTATACTTGTGTTTAGGGACTGTATTCTGAAATAAGTAATCTAAATGAAATACAGAAAGACCTTGTATAGGAAGGATCCAAAGTGAGCAAGGAGTAGAATGAAGATTGGGAATAGAAAYGAAAAGCAAGATGAACAGATAAAGCAGTCACTAGAAGGCAGCGTCATACAACTTTGGAGAGACGTGCAGCAAGGCAGAAGCAGAAAAAATGAGATGTGGAAAGAAGAAAGAACAGGGAAGGTATGGGAAAACAAATATTGTCCATATAGCATGAGAAGAAGTAATCTAAGTCTAATATAAAATACAGCCTAGAAGAAAGCCAGATATCTAAGTGTATCAAAGTCATAACAAAGAATCATAAGAGAAATGAAATATTGAAGAGAGCTGTAGGAAGTAAGAGAATAAATAAACTGTAGAAACACTATAGGGGTTTGAAAGATTTTTTTATGTCTTCTTCCTTATTAAGCCTCATCATTAACAGGAATACTGTTTGATCTTATTTATAGCATCAATATACTGCTGCTCTAAAATCTCCTCCAATACTGTATCAGCAGCAGCAGCTGCAAGTAAATTTGAAAGCTTCAGCAGAGTAGAGCAAGGTAAAGCCACAATCAGCCATTGCTTTCTCTCATTTCCAATGGTGCTGATCCTTTGGAGTTCAGCAGATCAGTTCTCCTCTGCTGAGGGGCTTTTGAGACTCTCCAGCACCTTCATTGGAAAAATGTGCGGAGCAGGCAGTCAGAGTAACAAGAAGCCTCTTATGGTAATGATCGATTAGGTGGAGAAGAGGAAAGCGGACTGCTAGGGAACCCACATTTGTTGGTCAGTGGTGAAAATAATGGGATTAATAGTATAAATTACAAAATAATCGTAGAAGAGGGCTATGGCTAGTTACAGAAAGAGGGAAGGATAGAATGGGGGAGGGTAGGTGGGAACACTTCAAGTAATGGGAATAAGATATGAATGCAGAGAATAGATACCACATGTAAATGAACCTTTTGGAATACGATAAATGCTGCCATACACTGATGTCAGTTTTGACAGTAATAGTGATTAGTGTGAGTCGATAATTGACAACAAGGAACTACAGGCAGAGCAGAAACCGTCTGCACGAGAGTCCTGTGACACTATTACTTAACTCAATTAGCTCGAATTACAGAGGTGTAGCTGAATAAGCAATATTATGAACTGTGACTCACATAAGCATTTCACTCTGGGAAGGTAATTCAGAATCTACTAACTAGAAGCTAATAGCCAGCAGGAGCACATGCACAATTTATGACTTTCATTTAAATGGGACTGCTTAACACAAAATAGCTACTTTAAAAATGAGAGTGCTTAAGTCTGTTTTAACACCTTTCTCAGCACTAGAGAAAAATCTGTGTTAAATCAAAACACTCTTTACAACCTGTAAAACTCTAGTGTTTTGCTATTAGTGTTGACAAAAATAGATGCAGCCTCATCAACATAGGTACTTCCTTATGTCAGAAAGGTGCCATTAGCWGTACTTCAAACATCAGCTAAGCTGAGGTTTGAAAGAGGTACTAAAAATATTTCTGAGTACACATTGTTTCGTCTAACACCTGACATTGGCTACCAGGTTCAACTTTCATACCACATTGATCCAGGTGGTGTTTCTAGTGAGTCTCACATCTATTACCTCAAGCAGAGTCAGGTCAGTTAAATTTAAAGGTGAAAATATTAACGTAGCGGTGAGAGGTTTCTCTGAAAAGGTCTTCAAAACTTACCCCAGAAGAAAAAAATCCCTCAGTATTTAYAATTGCCACCTCACATTCACTGTCTATACAAATCACATTTCTTAGAGCAGGATGAATTTTCCTCATCACCGCATCAACTGTTCTGTATATCCAATCTGAGAAAGTCATTGCTTCTGTGGTCATCAAGGAATATGAGCTCTCTTTATCTTCTCTTCAAATTCTTGCCTCCACATTGCCAGGACTTGGGGGAACTTGGATAGGGGCAGACAGACTGTTGTTGATTTGTGAGGTTTTCTGCTTTCAGCTCTCTTCTCATGGATTATTGCCTAAGCTTTCTCTCACCGTGTTTTGTGCATGCCACGAGTGAGAAGATATTTTTAGGTTTAATAATGGTGTAAAATGAGCCTTGAGCTTTCACAAACAGATGTGTGGAGCAATGCTGAGAGAGAATCAGATTGTCCTCAGGACATCTGCCAGATGTGGCATGCCCCAGCGCACACCATCCCATTGATCCCGTTAATTGACAGTACAGAGCGCTGTGTACTTCAGTATATCCAAGTAGATGGCATTAGAGCACGTAGTATTTCCTGCAACCCACTTTCTCCTTGGTTTCCCCTCATTCTTGTGCTTAAAAATGTAACCCCTGCTTTGAATACACACCTGAAATGATGACAGCATAACATTCTTGTGTTCAAGCATGAAAGACCAATATTGTTGAAAACAAACAAACCCACAAAACCCTATTATGTCACAGGTGTGCTTCTTCTCATTTAATAACTTCTCCACAAAGTCTCTCTCTTATAACAATTGCAGCTGCTGTGGCATTATCTCATTTTGAAGTACTTGCTCAGAAACTATTTTCATGTAGTCTTCCTGCCACACTGCTAGCTTAGCAAAAAAAAACCCAAAAAAACCCCCACCAAAAAACAGAAGGTTAAAAGTGCCTGGAAGTCTTTAGTGGAATATAACACAACATGTAGATCAAATCTAGACTGAGAAAAATTTCCAGAGCTGGGCATCTAAACATATGTAATGATTCAGGCCTAAACTACCAAAAATTTCTGTTGTTAAAAAATCGCAAAAATTGATTTTGAGACCTATGTCTTAATGGCTATCCTTAGGTCTCTTTACTCAGCGTCTGGAACATTTGGACATCTGAGGAGGGACTCATTTTTGCACTTTGAAGTTCCTCGGGGGCCTGAATTTGCTTCTCAGCATTATCTCAACAATTCTGACCAGACTCTGACTCACAGCACCAATGGTGTGTGCAAACAAGCTGGTGTTCAGACACCAGACTTTTCCTTAGTCCCTGTGGAGCTCATTCTAGTAGGAAGAGCCCAAGTGTGCCTGCTGGTTTGATTGACTTAGGCTTCTGAACTGAGACTGGAATTAGRGATTGCCAAATCAGATTGCCAATGTGTCCCCCGCAGAAGGATTTTAAACACCCATGTGTCACCTTCCAGGGTACTGACTTTGATGTTAAGATGCTCTAAATAGGTGTCAGTAAGATTGCTGGAAAAACCATGCTGTTGTGCAAAGAACACAGAAAGGAGGCGAGTCTCTGCCGAGGAAGAGTTCTGCTCACATCCTGGTTTTGCTAACCTGGGAGGAAGGGAAGAGAACTGGGATACGTGCTGCTCTGATCCACTGCTCCAGTGGCTCAAATAATTCAGAGGAGATCATGCATTTTTCAGTGTTGACTACCCTTGTTTTGCAGGTGATGAATTACAGACCTTTTAGCAGCTATGACACTCTCTCTAATTGTGTTTCCTCAAATTAGCTCAGAGCTCTGAGAAACTGGCGTGCAGTGAGACAACCCAGTGGGAGTGTGGGATTTTCCTGCCCTTGCATAGTGTATAAATAAAGGCTCTTTTCTACAATCCTTATGAGCAGATACCCAGCTCCTTGCCTAAAGCTGGTCAGAATAGATCCAGTGACTTCAGTGAGACTGTGCATGTTCACATCAGCTGAGAATCTGGCCTGAAGTACTATTAAATTACGTATTTCAGTTCTGTAAACAGCCCTGCCCTGCTGAGATGATGTGCCTGATTCATGRGGCCTGTTTTGCTGCGGAGGGCAGTTGATGGGCAAGATAACCAGTAGTCAGATCATTAAAACACAATTAGACAGAAGGAAGCCAGAAATTCAGCCACGATTCTCCCTCTCCATTTTGTGCCCCACCATACGCTGGCAATTCCTGCAGACAGCTGGAGACACACGAGGATGTTACCTCCTAGCTGCCATGCCATACCTTCTCCAAAGAGAGCAGCAGCTGAAAAGCAGATTGCCTTCCTGAAAATGGGACATCCTGTCAGCAGGGAAAAGCAAACTGAACAAAGGTCTGTGTGAAAATAGTGCAGTCATCCTCCAGCTCAAGGTGCATTCAGAACAACTCTTCATTAATTCTTTTAGATAACTGGTCCAAATAAAAGCAAGCAATATGTGAAGCAGCGGGATATATGTGGATATTTATGGACTTCTGCTCATTCCTAAACCAAGGCTTTTCTCGTAGGTAATAGTTGTTTCTACTGTTCACAGCAGAAACATTGGAGCCTCTCTTTGAAAAGTAAGTTAAAACACACCAGAATCTTTTCCCCAAGTGGTATTTTCCAGAGCTATTTAACGACAACCTCTCTTTTCTAGGCATTGAACTGTTAGGGCCAAGCCCATTTTTGTATAGATGGAAGTGAAATTGTTTTCTCTAATATATGGTACTACCTTTATCTAAATTTAATGTCTCCAGGCCTTTCATCTCCAGTCAGTGCTAGAGGTCTTTCTGCACCTTTACAAATCTGCTTTCCCTTTTTACTACCTTGGGCAAGCGAGTATCGGCAGCTGCCTTTGTCACCTCAGTGTTTGTGCTGTTTTCCAAATCGCCTAAGAGTAGTTATCTAGCATAACTTGCTTTTCTTCAATAAAATTGTGCTAAAAAAATATGCTGCATTGTCTGAGACCCTTTTTCCTCTGCTGTCAGTAGAGTTTTTATGTTGACTTTAATGGGGCTAGGGCTGGACACATCGGGATTAGGTTTTTCCAGCACTTCCTTTATTTAATTTTTAGAAAGACAGAAATTAACATAAATTTTRGTTCTTCTCCTCTTTTTTTGTCTTTCTCATGTCTATAAAGTCTTAAACAAGAATGAATCAGGTTTAAGAGAATGTAACACACTCGGGGCCTTCATCATGGTTAATATTTTCTTGCGCTGTTCTGCCTTGCAGTACATTWTTACGGATAGTTTGCAAAATTTCATCATCTTGCCTTTAAGATAGGCAAGGTTTCATTTTTTCCAGTTAGATGATGGCAAGCACTGGCAAAAGTACTGGAGAATTATCTAGCAGAAATATGAAGTCATTTATACTGTGTAGTCTGAACTCACCAAGATCTGAAAATTCTTCTTTGTAGTAATGTTTAGCACTTATATGGTGTCTCACATCTTCAACAAAGAGTGCAAACATTCACTAATTAAATCTTCACACCCTATAGGTAACCTGGAGCTGCCATGCTTAGTTTACATGTGAGATGCTAAGTTAATATTCCATCTCATATCAGTTTCAGGCTCTTTGCATTTCTCTGAGGGAAAAGCTATAGATTCTGGGCTTTTTTTTTCATTCACACTACCTGCTTTCAAAATTGTCAAAGTCTAAATTCTGTCGCTTCTTCTCACCTCATCACAAGCTGTAAATAAAGACTTTACATGTTTAGTCATTTTTGGAAACTCGCTATTTTTTTTACAAAATAGGAAGTATGAAATAGCATATGTAACTCAAAGAAAGTGTAGGAGCTTCAGCTAGAAGATATGTAACAGTCTGTGAAAATGTTACTTTTAATTTTTAATTTAGAAAATGCATAATGACTCACTTTGAAATACAGCTACATGTAGCTGATCATTTGATCCTTCCTTTAGGCCTTTTTTTGGCAACAACCAGAATTTCCCAAGTATTTTCCAAATATTCCTTTCCTTTGTAATAATTAAAAATTTTAATTAAAGTGAGTTTCAAAGCTATTCTAGATAAAGTTTCCTACTCTTACTACCAGTTAATCTAATATTAACTGGTTTTATATAACTTTCCTGCTCATTTATGATTTGAAATACCCAAAGTCTACAAGTAGCTCTTCAGTATGCCAGGAGCCCTCTTAATATCAATCAACACTGTATATGTTTTAAAGGTGCAATTTTAGTGCTTCTTTAGACATTTCTACATTCATGTTTTCTGGCAATAAGATGGCATGTATTAGTGTGATGAAGAGGAAGGCAGAGTAAGARTAATTAATAATTATTGCCAATGGACTCTAAATCTGAGGAGAAGGGTGTAGCGGGGGTATTCATCTAYAATGTGAGCTCTTTCTTTTTTAAATGGAAAAGACCAGTGTCTGAAGTGGTGCCCCAGACATCATTTCAGGGTGAACACATGCAATCTAACTCACAAAATGTGCACATGGGCTCATGTTTTCAGAAGTGATTTCTCAATTAGGGAGGCTGCTCAGAGAGTGCATAACCTTACTCTTCAGGACCAATTAGTGGACTCTGTTGATGAAGGCTTCTTTCATTTTTATACACTGCTCCAAACACTTCATGTGTGAAGGACAGGGATAGGTATCCAAATACCTCACTGTCCCATCTGTCCTGTCTGTTCTGCATCCTACCCAGGAACCTGCTTTCCGTTTCTTTACAAAACTGCAGCATGTTGTTGTCAAAGTCATCATTTTTCTGTTACCCAAAATGTACCATGTTTTAGGATCTGATACTTWATTTTGTCTATACTTGTGTTTCACGCTGGTTTTTCTCTGTTTTATTTCTTGGCATCAATTAGACTGTGGTGGTTACAGATAGCTGTCCATTCCTTATGGTGCTGCTACTGGTGGTAGAGGTGACCTGACAGGCTGTTCTCCATCCTTCTCATCCCAACAGATGCTGAGTTTGTTTCCCATTCGGTGGCTGCTATTTGCCTCATAGTGTTTGGCATTTGCCTTGCAATCTCCAAATGAGCCAGTGAGGTCTTTGGTGCCCAGCCACTTCTGATAAAACAAGCATGTTTTTGACAGGTAAAATCACTGTCTTTGTCCTGTGAGTGCTTCACTGACCYAGATGACAGCTTCTCCATACACACTTCTGAGTTGTGGCTGTTGTATGATGCAGAAGATGTCAGGAGGAATGCTGGGTAGAAATGAGGCAGACATTTCTGATTAGTCCAACATTTTGAAAATTTCACAGTAGTTCTTTACTTCTGTTTGTGGTGCCATGGTCACATACACACACTCTGGATGTATTTAATGTTGCCTTCAACTTAAACTGTTCCTTGCCAAAGGCAGCAAAGAAATACATATAGTTCAAAYTTTGCATGGTTGGTGATCTCAATATTCTAAATTTTGACAAACATTTCAAAGGAATATTTGCACTTAAGAAGGGTTGCCCACAACATTTTTCCGGAGTGCTTTTATATTGTTCACTGTTGTAGCACTGACTGTTGTGAGAGCTTGATGTCACTCAAGATTATGCAATTTTTTAGAAACTCTCCCRGTTCCAGACAAACCAAGCCACTGTTCAGTGCTGCTGGACTGCTGCAGGTTGAGGAGTCTTTAAAGSCCAGGTCAAAAGTGCAGCTTAAGTAAAGCAAAGTGGCTTTGGTTGCAGTTGAAGAGACCCAATGCCAGCTTGCTAGTAGGAGGTTGGGCTATGATCTGAGAGCTGCTAATGGAGTTCCAGTGAGAAGATACTTGAGAGGTAAATGAAGYGATACTCAGATATGTAAATACAACTGAGATTAGATGTAAATGAGACTTGACATATCTCGGGGGTCAGGGGCTGAATATGTGGGCTGGGTGATGGACTTGAGTATTTGGGCACTTTCCTTCAAAGAAACAATCCTGGTGCATGCGCTCTGTACATAGTATCCAATTACTTATGCCTAAATACATGGAATTCAATTGTCCTTGAGTGTCTGATTTGTGCCTAGCACAAAGCCATGACTGACAGGGTACATGGAAAGGGAGAACATTGCAATAGGAAGGGAAAGATGGTGAAGCTGTTAAGCCAGTGGGCTCCTGGGTTCTTACATTCTTCCTGAGAGCCTTTCAGGATTTGTGATTTACAGGGAAGGGGCTAATTTAAGGTCTTTATAAAGCTTCCTGAAAGTCAAATAAGTCTTTTCATTGTAGAGCTATTCTATCTTTAGGGCTGGTGATATACTTCTTCCCACTCTTCTTYGCAGATCTATGAAACACTGAGGTGAAAACCATATTTTGTAAAAGGATGTCTATCCTACATCTTTCATATACCTTGACGGGATTCTTGGCTGAACCTGTGTGGAGTAATTTTCTAAATTACTTCTCAAAAGCATATACAACCTGACAGAAAATGTGTGGAGAAGGGGAAAAAAAMCCAATTTAATTTCTTTTTTCTGTCCACAGACCTCTGTTAAAAAATATCGAATGAATGTAGTACAGACTTTTTACTGTCTGACAAGAAGTCACCTTAGAATTCACTTCAGTAGAGTTTTAATGATGAATTTTACGGTTGGAAAAACAAATATTTAATATCAGAAAAMCATGTATGCATTATTTGAGTGTGAAAACTGCTTCTTTTGATGTGCAAGTTACYACCACCTGGAACTTCAGCACAGTCTTTTAAAAGTAAGACATATTAATAAAATTGCTAAATATCTTTAAAATCTGGTCACATGCTTAGAAATTGAATATGGGTTTAGAATTTTCTGCTAGTAATTTGGAGCTGTTAATGCATAATACAGAATTGTTGTTGTGCAGTGAACAGATTTTAACGTGTCTTGCATGAAGAGAGAAACACTTTTCCCACCTAGTCTTCTGAAATCAATTTCACATTTCTAAAACAAACTGATGTGCTTTTTATTCCTGGAGCATACACAGACACTAAAAATTCAACAATGTCTTTTCTGGCAAGACAGGAGCATATTAGTCAGAACAAGAGTTTAAAACCTTCAACCTATAGCTTTCAACCTGCAACTTAACAGCTCTCTTTTGGTGCAAGACCAGGATATTTGATTCTCTCCCAGTGACCATAGGAGTTGAAAGGTTGGCCCTGCTTCCTTTGTGTGGTTTCAGATCTGTATCAGACTTCAAATCAAGCTTCACAGCCAGTACAGCCAAAAAAGGCTTTTCATCACAACACTGGAGAGAAAAATAGTGCTCCAATGAGATCAAAACTTTAAGAGGCCTCCCTGTGTGGTCTGGGTGCAGTAGCCAAGCAATCCTGGCCAGATCTCCAGCATTGCAGTCCATTWTTCTCAGCAAATGATTTCCTGCTGACAAGATGCCCCTTTGCTTCTCTGTGTGTTGTAAACAATTGCTAGTTAATATAGAGATTAATTACTGTCCCTTTATTTTTGGGCACCCATGGGCATAAAAGACCAACTGCATACTTGCAAAGATACTCTCATTAGTGTCACCTTAGTATTATTGATGATTCTCACATCAATCTTCTGCAATCTTTAATCCCACGTGCCTGGGGTGTATCAGGTTGATAAACCTAAGTTGAAAGCACCACCAGCACAGAGTTTTATTTTTCCAGATAAGATTTTTAAAAACTTGTGAGAGAAAAGTTCTTCATCCTGGCCAGCTTTCTGCAAGACTGGGTCCCAAGTGTCTTGCTTGACTTCCACAAACGCAATAGATTCACATATTCAAACATAATCGAAGCATTGCTAAAGATGACCAAGCATTGGAAATAATTAAAAATTTCTCATGCAGTATTGGAATCATTACCTTTTATTTCCATGGAAACTTTTTAATGGATAGTAATTGAGATTGGCTGGCTGACAGAGACAGCAAGCAGTCTGTTACTGCAATACATCAGCAGTCTTACTCTTGATACTTGCAGGCATTATTTAAGTATTTACAGTAGAATTACTTYGCAAAACTGTAATCTGAGGCTGATGAGTATAGCAAGTTTGGGTGGCTGTAGACTACAATTTTTTCTAAGATTAACTGTACTAAGTTTATAGTGCACCTGATTACTTTTTGGTTATTCAGCATGGACTTGGTTTAAAAGAGAAATACTAAAAACCAGGTAGTCCAGTGGCCAGTYCCTGATTGTTTGCAGAAAGATAGAATGATCTGCAAGGAAAAAGAAATTGCAGCCTCATAAAAATGGGAGGTCCATTATATGAACCACAAGTGTTTCCTGGCTTACGTGTTCTGTGAAAACTCAACAGCTGGCATTGGCACTATGGCTATAGAGGGACTCTGAGATTCATTTCTCAGAAAAATTTTAAATCAAAAATTTGGACGTGACCTATAATTTACACTAGACTTTTCTGTGATGTTTATTGTACGGATGTGATCCTGCCTCTCTACTCAGCCCTAGTGAGGCACATCTGGAGTGCTGTATCCAGTCTGGKCTCCTCAGGACAAGAGAGACATGGAGCTCCTGGAACAGGTCCAGTGGAGGGTGACAAAAATAATTAAGGGACTGGAGGATTTTTCTTATGAGGACAGGCTGAGGGAGCTGGGCCTGTTCAGCCTCCAGAAGAGGTGACTCAGAGGGGACCTTACCAATGTCTATGTGAAATGTGACGTAAAAATGTAAATGTATGTTACTGATAATGCATAAGTTTTATGATATTGTAAACAGTTCTTAAAAAGTCAAAGAACAAACTACCTATGGGACTTTCCTTTCTTCTGACTGATAAAATTTCTGGCATATAGAAAAGATTCTTCTCCTGACACCTTTTCAGGTCTGGATTTAGGATTACTCTGCCCCAGACATGTGCTGTTGCACCTGGAGAATGTCAACATCCCATCCTCAGGCTGCATGAGACCCACAGCAGGAGCAAAACTCTTTGCTGTATGGACTGCTCCTTTCTTCATCAGCATCTGACTCAATGAACAGCAGGCAGGGTTTTATGGAATACTCAATTTGTAAGGAAAAAAATATTTTGAAAAGGCACCTAAATCACAGACTGGATCATTTTTACCCTGGTTTCCTCAGAACTCTGAATCTCTGGATGACCCCATCYTGCTTTTGATCTGCTCCTCTGCCTCCCCAGTGCAATGCCTCTGCTTCCTCAGAAGCAGATCCCTGGCTGTACACAACCACACAATATGTGACAACATAAACCAGTAGGAGAATTCCCCAGCAGTGAAACCTGCCTCAAACACCTCCTTCCTCCTGCATGGCTTTAGGGGACTCATGATGCCCCAGGTAGCTGTGCAAACATACAGACGGGTTCTAGTTATGGAACTAATTAACAATTATATATATGTGCGTATTTCCTTTTTATAGCCTCTGCCATTTGGATGACTGCCTGCTTGTGTATTGTATCTTTGCAGTAAGGAGGAAAAAAATAAAGGAAGGGAAAGGAGAATGAGAGACCCAAGGGTCCTTTGTATCGAATATTGCCCTACTAGTAAAGTAACATCACTAAGTGGTGGGATCTCTAGCAGTCCCTCAATATCCACTGCAGTAGAGATTTCATTGGTTTTAAGTTCTTAATTAGTTTCTTAGCATTTTTTAAATTGTAAATTCTTATTGGCGATTTTGAATTCAAAGTATACATATAGTCAGAGTACTAGATATTGTGGTATTATTTAATCCTTTGTTCTACATAGMGTTTATCTGCTTGAAACATGTTTTTATATTTTTCTAGTTGCAAAATCAGTATAGGTATGGCGAATCAATATAGATATGGCAGATACCTYTTTCTAGTGCATAATAGAGCTGGCTGAAGGACTACAGTCCATTTTCAAAATCTTTGAGATTTTAAGATTTGTTTTCCTTTCTTTTTTTCTCAATMTTTAAACTGAAATTACTTCTGGAGTTTTAGAGAAAAAAAAATTACTTTAAAGGTCCGTTTGTATGCTTTCCTAATAGTTATGAAAAAAAACAAACCCCAAAACAAAACAGAAAATAAGTCAGCCCACAATYGATCTACTTCTGCAATATGTAACCAGTAGTAAGCAGCTCCTCTCAGATCATAAGCTGTGGTTCATCCAATATATTGTATGACTCAAAAGTCTGTAAGGACCCAAATAGATTTAATCTGTGAACCTATTCTACAACATGACATATTATTCCTCCAATTTATTTTCTCATAAAATAACTAAGTGAGACTCTTGTGATTTTCAGTGTTGATACATGATTGAGTAAAACTGTGCACTGTTTTCAAAAGATACAAGTTTAAAAAAAAAAGAAAAAAAACCAAACAACTTGGCTGGGAGGCATAATGTACTACCATTTGATTAAGAAGATATTTTAACCTTTTCCTTTCACCCTTTGCACTTTCATTTGATTTTTTTTTTCTTTAAATTATTTTATTCTCAAATATGACAAGTGGTCCTCTTGAAGAGCAAGGCATTTTGACTTTTTAAAAATTTGTTTACAGACCTTCAAATAGATTTTTAGTGAGGGAGAAAATAGTACCTGTATTGTATCACCTCTCACCTGAGCCATTCTTCCCTCAACAACTGTGATTCTCTGTATGAATTTTTAAGTGACTTATTTGCAGTAGCTGCACAGTGATGGCAATACTGCCTGTTCCTGAACAGAAGAAAAGAGCCTCCATTGAGCTTCTACTTCTCCTTGCCTTCTCACCTCTCTGCAAAGCAGAGACAGTTCACAGGTAAAATCCATCAGCATATTTTATCAGAGGAAGTGAAGGACACAAGACTTGTATGTTTAATATTAGAGAAGAAAAGAGCCTCTCTGATCTGTACCTCAGCCTTCAGGCTTTATATGTGAGCCATTAAGCGCTGTACATTTTTTAATCCCCTGAGCCTTTATCAGTCTGATGCTGTAGAATGCAGAGAGGAAATTTGGATTTCTTTTTAAAAATTGTACTTAATACTTAATTGGAAGAGCACAGTATGAAGAAACATGACTAAACATCTTAYAGAATCACAGAATCATAGAATCAATTGAGTTGGAAGAAACTTCAAAGACTATCTGGTTTCAACCTCCCTGCCACAGGCAGGGACACCTTTCACAAGACCAGGCTGCTCAAAGCCCATCCAACCTGGCCTTGAACACTTCCAGGGATGGGAAAACCACAATGTCTCTGGAAAACCTGTTCCAGTGTCTCACCACACTCACAGTAAAGAATTTCTTCCTAATAACTAGCCTAAATCTACCCTCTTTCATTTTGAAGCCATCACTGGTTAGAGGATGTTTTGTCCGTTCTGAGAGGAAAAGCATGGGCAGTGGAGTGTCTACAGGAAGGTTTAAGGGCTTTTTAAAAAAAATACTTTGTGGGGACTATATGTATGTAATGTTATTATATATTGATTTTAGATAAAGATCAAGATATAATGACTCACAATTTTATAGCCTGCCATAAGCAGAAGGAAAGCTTGATGTGCTTGAAGTAGTTGTGTTGCTAAGGATATATTGTATGGTTCTAATCAGGCTGAGTGATGATCAAGGAAGTAATAACTTGTTATTATCCATCAGATAGGAGTCCCTTGCCAACCAGAGACAGAAATCACAATTCACAAAGGTTGCCATGTGAGAATTTAGTTCCTGGAATCTAAATAGGCACAAACCAAATTAATAAGTTSTTCGTGTCACTGTCTATGAAGAGCCACCTTGAATCCAAATTCTTTGAATATTTTCCTATGCTCAGCAATAAGATGTATCTCTTATCTGGGGTAGATTTTATGTGCAGTCTGTTGTCTATGGATTACGGATTTGAAGATTTTAGTGAAAAATAACAGGAACTTGTGTTCATTGGCAAAAGATAAGATTAAAACTGTTCAATGAAAAACTAATTTATTTGAAGGGCAGAAAATTTTATATGGCTTTCATCTTTCTTGCCATTAGACACCAAACCTGCACCATAAGGACATGTTGGATTCTGATCAGGAGGCAGAGAGGGAGTTACCTCCACAAAGTCCTCGAGAGCTTGGGTGCGGCAAATGGTCGCAGAGGTCTCTCATGATACTGTGTGTTACTCTTTCTTAAGAAAATAGCATGTTCTGATTTCACGTTGAATAAAACCTTTCATATTTTCTCCTACAATGTTATCTGGACACTCAGGATAAAAGAGGGATCTGCTACTAGGTCTAGGCATGTTGTGTGCCAAGGGTAAAGCTGTATTTATAGGAGCTCCTGGAGCACAAAGGCCAAAGGTTGAGGGAAATAGAGTGGGCACAACTCAAAATATCCAGGAAAATGAAATGTTAGAACAGGCATAGTGTAGGATTTGTCTTTTCTAACAAGCACACTTATCTGTGTGGACTAAACAAGATTAGTCTGGTAAGATCACTTGGTGCTTCAAAGAAACTAATCAGGAGAAGCCTATCCACAGGCCAGTGATGAGTTTAGCTCATTTTGTGGTTTTATGGTGGTTGCCTGAATGCCAAGAAGGAAAACAAAAACAAAACCCAAGCACCACAAGTAAGGCAGATCTGCACCATTGTAGGCGCACGTCTTTGCAGCAGTCTAGTGTAGATACTGCAGCAGGTTTGCTTCTTGAGCACCCGCCGTTCCTGCCAGCCTTGTGCTGGGGATAGCATGAACAGCTGGAATAACAAGGATGTGGCCTCCTCCCCTCCCTCTGTTGTACTGATTCCTAGACCAGCCAAATCTTCCTCTGCTGCTGGGTCTGATGCTTCATGGTTTGTGTATCTTTTGTAGTCCCTTACTGTGTCTGTTGGCTGTGAGTGCCAACYTTCCCATTTATTAGGTAAGGAATTTACCTAAGGAACTTTTAAATAAGAAGCAGCATTTCTTTTAGTCTTTGCTTAAGCACAGGTTTTCCCCTTCTCTTGAACTTTATCTTCTGTTGGCCAAGACTAAGAAAGACGTAGGATTTTTGGTTGCAAGCCTGTACCTCACTGGCTCTAACGCTGTATCAAGCACTCAGAGCGTCTCTGGGACAAGTTGTGTTTTGCATGTATAATTTCTGTAACTTTACTGCATCCAAAGTGTACGTGGCTTTGAAAAGCAGCTGCTTCTGGTTAGTTTAGTAATTCTCTCTCAAAGTGCAAACAGATTGTGGAGGTATATTCTCCAGATCATCCCAAATATTGTTTTGTTTCTCCTTGCCACTGTGGCTGATCGGACAATGATAACTTGCAAGAGAGTTACAGAGGACCTCTATTTTATAATATGGGATTTTTCTATTCACCTGAATGAACTTGCCAAAGATGGATAGGTCCCTTTTACCTGTGTGTGTCTATGGCACTAATGCTTTGAAGTAAGCAGACTTCCATCAAGCATGAGTACAGTCCTGCTGGTTTCCTTCCCTGTGTGAATRTGCCTGTGTGAGAGAATATTTATTTATAATTACGCTTGTATCTGTAACAAAAACACTTGTTTAAATGAGAGGAAAGGGAGTGAGTGACAGTAGGTGTTCAGCCCACGGGGTGAGTGACCAGAAAAAGGCGAGTGGCTCAGCAGCCCCGCTGAGCCGGCGCCTGCAGAGCGTGTGCTGCCAGGCAGTGCTGCCTGCAGCTGCTTGCTGGGGGCCACTGATCCATTGGATGAACAAGGCTCGAATCAAAGACCAGGAGACAAGCCATGTCCTTTCCCTTTCCACTCCTTTGCTATCCATTAACCCCCACAGACTTTCCTCTAACAAAAATGCAGACATACACACACACAACCATCTGTCCTTCTYGCTGTGTTTCATTTTCAAGATGACTGATGAGGGAAAGAAATCTCTTCTGAGATGTTCACTGATAACATATCAGATAAGACACAAAAATAAGCTCACTGTGTATATTTCAGGGYTCACTTTTTCTGTAATAGGTGTCCTTTCCTGTCGTGAAACACACTAGCAAAGAAATAGGCAGGTACCTCTTTAGCTGCGATGTTAACTGCGAGTGACTTTTAGTGCAAGAAYATTATGGAACTTGAAGAAGAAAATGCTGCTTCAGAGGCAGGTAACTCTGGTGGATTACAGCATAACAGAGTTATGTAACACTTTGAACACAGGTCTAAGTGACCTTAGGCCCATATATTGGCCTCTATTTGCTCAATGATAMAGAAAATGTACTGCTCATACTTAATGCACTTTTCCTCCATGCATCTGAAAGTGTTAACAAAGAAAACCATTGTATAAYTGATCTAATGGCGTCTCTGTTTAGCTTTTGAGCTGCATGCCATTGCTGGTGAGGAATATTAACTTTATTGCTGTGCACAAGAARGAATGCCTTAATCCAGTGCAGCTCCCTGTTACCTCAAATTTTCAGAGGTGTTTGAACYTGTAAGTGTCTTTTAAAAACCAATTTTAAATGTTAACAGATTTTTTCTGTTCAATATTATCAGAACTATGACAAATACATCACTAACATTAAACATAGGAGTGAAGATAAAGAACTTGATTTTGCTATAATCATGTCAATTGGAGTGGACTGTGCTACAGAGGTGGTATTTGTTATACCTATTTCACAAAAGAAACAAAGAAGTGGGGTTTTTGACAATTTTACTCATAGAACAGAAATTCGGCACATCTAAGGGCAGGATAAGATTGCATTGACTGCTTACATTATATCTTGTGAAGGAGAACAATGAAAATTAGTACAGGTGAGCTGTTAAATTAAGGTTAATGATTACTCAGAATATGCTACGCTGGTTTTTGTTGCTTGTATTTCACATGACACAAATCTGGTGAAGGTTAGGTTTCAGGGTCAGAGGCAATAACTTTTCTCCAGAGAGTTTTGTCATATTCAGACTGTGACTCAAAGCCAGACTTCTCTTTACACAGACCTGATATAGAACTCCCAGGCTGAAATTGGAGCATGTGAAAGGGACTTTCAAGCGTCTGTGCTTCTGCTCTGCAGTGCTCAACWTTTCATGGAGAAAAAGGGGGCAGAAACCTTAAGTTATCAGCAGAAATGCAAGTGCTGTGCAACATATGGTTCTGTGGGAGACAGTCCCTTAGTAACAATCCAGATTTCAAAATTGATATTTGCCTCTGGCAAGAAGTTCAAAAACTGCACTCTAGTGTCTCTTGGTTACTGTAACACGGGCTTTGGCCATGGCTTTCAAGGGCTTTAAGGGACTTTCTAAACTGCGTCAGGATCCCAAAAAGGAAAAAAAAAATTAGTTCATAACCTTCAAACTAAGCCACTTTCTTGCATTCCAAGAAGAATCACTTGGAAGAGTGTGATAYAGGGAAGTCACTATCTCTGGGTTTCTTGGGGATTTCCTGACTAGAGAGAGGGATCTTTGCCTTCCACGTTAAAGTGCTTTGAAGAAGTTGAATGAAAATAACAGGAAATTACTGTTTTGGTAAACATCTACAGTTTTCAGAAAATTTGAATCTGTGACTGAATTGATTGCAGGACATATCTAAAGAGAAATGCAAATTATATTTCACTTGCAATATGATGTTTAATTATGCTGCTTATCTTCCTTGAAATATTTCACTGCAATGTATGATATGCAATGTCCAGTAGAAAGAAAAATTGATCCAGGGAATACTGACTGTATCCACTTTAATCAAATGTTAAATACTACTGTAATGTACCACATTAAGGAGGCACTTGCTCAAGGTGCCCGATCCCAGCACAGACYGCTCCTAATTTTCTGGCATGATCTTGGAAACACTGCAAGCTTCTCGTATTCCCTGCATCACTGAGAACAGAAAGGTAGTTGTACCTTGCTCTGCACCTCTAGCAGCACTGCTGGAGAGGAACAAGTCACTTCAGGCTGGTTTCCGAAGTTGCACTGGAGTGGCAGGATGCATTTTCATTTTTAAGACACTGTTACTGAGGTATTACTTGGATAACGAATCGACTTAACCCAATTGCTGTTAATGAGTTCCCGTGCATGTAAGTCATAYTTGCGTGGAAAAAAAGAACATGAAACCAAATAGTTCTCTAGCTGTGACAGCTGAAAAGGAATTGATTTCTTTGTCCGGTGGCCTTTTGGTCTCTCACTTTTCTCTTCCTGGAGAACACTTGTTGACTGGGGCAGCTGTGATGGAGAAGCCTGTGTGCAGTAGCCTGGGAGGGAAGGAGCATCCCCCTCCTCTCTGAGGCTCAGCCCATGGTTAGTTGATGAGCCTGAACAAATCACGTTACCTACCACAGCCCCACAAGTTCTCCCTAAAATTGAGAGGCAATAATGCTTTTCTGCATTGACTGGGAAAAAACAAATCCATATTTCATTACCAAGGAGTGCTTAAGGGCATGTTTCATGCAGTAAGGGAGGCACATCTGCATGCAGTAGAGAGTACTCTCCTGTCAGTATCCGTCCATGGCTGCTTCTCTGCCTCTTTTTTCCCCCAGAACTGAGAAGAATATTCTACAATGGTTTAGACTGAGAAAAACAAATTTTGTAGCAACTTTCTGGTTCAGTTAAAGGTGCATCCTTGTACCCGTCTCTGAGAAGAGAGGCAGTCCTTTATGTCACTCATATCTCATTAATATGCCAACAAACCATGCTATAGGTTTTACTTTTTCACTTCATTCTTGTGCTTCAGAAGTGAGTTTGAAATGCTTTCTCCTTTGAGAAAAATGTAAGCTCATTTCACTAGATGGCCATGTATATTACTGACAGGTGTCAAAAGTGCAGTTCACCTGCCAAATAGGCTCCTACGTCTCTCTAGTGAAGAATTTTTACTGTTCTCTGGCTTTTGTCCACTGCATTGGGACAAAGATAACCATAGATTTAGTGTGTGAAGCCTTGGTTTTCCACCTCTGGGATAATGGCTCACATCCAGCTTGACCCTCTTATGTGCAGTCACTGAAACAGATGGAGATGAGGCTTGGGTGGGCATAAATCTGACCAGTTATGAGGATGGTTTGTAGCAATTTGAGCTCACTAGACACAGAAGGCAAAATACTCACGAGTAATGGGAACCACATTGAGCACATCATTCCGAGGAACACCAGTATGTGCACAGGGAAGAAGAAGGAATATGAAGGGTTTCGGAAAACTCACTAATTGGGCTGGCACATGTTTTCAGAGGAACGTGGAGTGGTGGGCAGGTAACAGGGCTTCCTGTTATGCACTGCAGCATCTGAAGTCAAAGGGGATTGTACTGAGCCTCCATAATCTTCTCTGTATGACACTTCTGATGATCACATTGTGGAGTTCTGATTAATTTAACTTTAATGTGCGTGACAAAGAGAAAAAGGAATTCAGAACTGAGATACAGAGAGCAAAAAGGAGATCTGTSTTATACTCAACATGGCTCTAGAGACAGCTGTTGGTTTTCACCCTGAAAATTTTGTAGGGAATGTTTAAAGCCTGAACACTAGTGGTTTCGATAACAGGGTTCTGCTTGGATATGTAGAATTATTGCTATTTACTCCATAACTCCTCTACAAGTTCCTTATGACCTTTCATGGGCTTTAGTCAAAAATAAAGTTGTCCAATCTGAGTAGTTTAGGGGTTTTTTTTGATTTTTGTATAGGCCCAGTAGAGACACCTATGCAAGTTTTTAAAACTGCAATTTCATGTTCTGTGATCTTTGAGAAGTGCAGCTGAGCTTATAAAGGGAGGGGGGTAATTTTTTTATTTAAGTACCTTCAAATTCCTACTCCCTGCCTGAGGTAGCATTTTAGCTTTTGTTTGGGGCGAAGTAGAGGTTTGTGTGTTTGTTTCTTGGGGTTTTTTTTGCCACAGATAGTTTTTATTTCCCACCCCACCACCCTGAATTACCACAGCTAACATACTTGGGGTTCAGCTCTGTAGCCTTTAATTGCTGGAGTTAGCAATTTTCTGCTTTTTTTTTTTTTTTGATCCCACATCTGCACTTTTCTCTTAATCTTCAAATTGTGTTTTGAATGCTGGTATAATTAGACCCGTAGCTACCAGGTGAGGAAAGTTGAAATAGCCATTTAATCAAGCTGAAAAAACCCTGGCTTGGCGGGGGGCTATGTGGTGTACTGGTTTTTTCCTTTTCCCTTTTTTTTTTCCTCAGATATTTTTCAGAGGTGCCCTAAGGATAGCATTTTGGTTTTTAATGGTAGAAAAAAAAATGTTTTTATTCTCATTATTTGTGTACAGGCATATTTCTTGTCTGTTGTTTTATATAACAATATCTATAGGCCCACTTTGAGAAATTTATGAGCACCATCCCAAAGAGCACTAGTTGGATTATTAAAATTAATAATCTACAGTCTGAGGTCTTTTAAGATAGGAGGTTTTTTTCCCTCTAACCTCACTTGTATGTGGAAGGAAGTAGTTTTCTGAAAGTCGGTGTTARTTAAGAGTAAACAAACAACCAAGTGAATGCACTGCAGGCAATGTGCTGCAATTAATATGAGAGCTGTCAAGGGGGTATATTATAATAAGATGAACTGACAATGCTGTTCAAAGGCTGAACCTAAAGTTTCTACTCCAAGGAGAAAATTATATTTATTCTGATTATAACTTGCTTTTCAATGACAGGCTTCTTTTATGAGACATACATTTATTTTGTGTTGTGAGTAGATGAGGAAAAAAACTGTTCCTTTCCTTGAAGGAACTGGCCTAGAACGTTAAATTACAGTGGCTGAAACATTCGAGAAAAATAGAAAGCTCAAAACAAACACCAAACAGCTGCTTCTGCTGTATATTTAATATGTACAGCTCTATTAGATTGGTTTATTAATCCATCTGCAGGTACCCTGCAACAGGGGCCAGATGGCTCAGGAGATGAGTAACAGCATAAAAAGGTTTGCAAGTAGCAATCTACTGCAGGCCAGAAATATCCAAATGATGGTGCCCTCAGGTGTCTATTCAGTAACCAGCAGGGATGAATCTGGAGGGACGGTCTCACTCCTGTGCCTTGTCCTGTACCACCGAAACTGCTCCAAGAATTTCTCCCATCTGAAAAGAAAAAYGGAACACTAGAAATGGTGACGGGCAATCAGGCAATCACGTCGGTGATGATGCTCCCTGGTAGGATGCTGCAGGATGTTTTATTCTGGGATAAAGCGCAGCAGGTGACTCCATAGGTGGCAGTGGATCCACGTTCACAGCTGTCTCCTGGGCTCTGGAACGTGCACACAGCAGGCTTCCAAAAAGTGGCMTCCAGGTCTGTGCTGGAAACCTGCCAAGGGATCGCATGTTTTGTACACACTGTAATACACACATCTGTGCGCACTGTAATTTAATTGTCTCCATTTTTAAACTTACGTGATCAAATCTGGTCTTGAATTGTAAACTGAAGTGCACCCTTTTAGCTGGGTTTTCTGAAAATGTAGGCAACAAATATTAGGAAAAAATTAGTGCCAAGCTTTGTGCCTGCTTCACTGCATTTATCTTCTAAAAGTTTAGAAGTGGTTTGCTGTTTTGAATTTTGATTGCAGAAACTGGTATTATTAGGTGACAGGCGAAAAAAAAAGAGAAGGCATGGTACCATAGTATTAATAAAGCTGGTATAAAATGAGTTATACAGATGCAATACAAACATGATCCTGCTTTCTCTCTCTGATGGGACTATAAAGAACCATGGTAAGATTCATCATATGACCAAACCTGCAAAAACTCCGTTTCATGGTCAGAGCATGCTGCAGGTGTATTTCTCCAGACACCCTGTGTGTGGATATTACCTTGTCACTCAGAGTAATATGACACAGTCATAATACAATATATGAATTGTATCATACACGAGATCCCTTGTGTCAGTTCTGGTTTCAGGCATCAGAAGTAAAATGAATTTGTCCTGCCTCTTGGGCCTCAGGAAGGCAATCCTTTGCCTTTAATCCTTTGAAATGCTTTTGGAATTAAAGAAGTGGTACTACCTGGATTGTAGGCTTGCATTGGAGGCCTGTTCTGATGTCAGCTAGGCCAGGCGTACCACATAGCTCAGAGGCCAAATGATGCATACGTGTGTAAAGGGATTAACTACAGCATTAATACAGACTATGAATAACTTTGCAACCAGATGAAGGGGGATGCTGCCTGACACTGGCCCGTTTTAACTCTGGAGGTGTGCTTAGAAGAGCTGTTGAGGGTGGTCTAGGGAGGTATCCGTGACACCAAGATAAGTGGTTCTCTGATATCTCTGTCTCTTGTAACAGTCTGAGAGTATTTGTACCTTGTATCTCACTTTGTAATAAGTCACTCTCATGACTATTTAGTACAACCATGTCCTGTTGCTGTACTTCAAATTCAAATAATCCCTTGGTCTCCTTGCTTTTCAGGGCATCAGTTGAAACTTAGATTCCTCATCCCCAAATGCTAATGGATATGGCTGCCAAAATAAACACAGAGTCCCTTAAAATTAATTATTATTTTGGGATTTAATTAATACTGGTTCTTTGTGTATTTTGGGGTTTTTTAAAATTATTATTTRTTTGTTAGGCTTTTCCTCATGCTTTGTTGTTGCTGGTCTGGTAGATTATACCAAAGATAGAGAACCCTGAGATTTCAAACAGAAGCAGGGACAGGGCTGGATTCAGAGCCACAGCTACATGTATGTAATTCTTGAGAACGATTCTGTCGAAGCACATCAGCTTTGTGTCTGTGTGTTTCTCAGCTCATGTACATTAGTGAAGTCAATGATGTTAAAATGCAGAAATCAAGGCCAGATATTTAAGTGCTTTAAGTAGATTCAACTTCATAGCTTCCCTGGACCCATAGCAGTTTGCATTTTCTGAGGATTTGACTCGGTATACTAAGTCCAAATATCCATAAAAGTGAAACCTGTAGAAACAAAAAAAAATTAAGACTCGTGTTACATAATTAATTGTAAATCTTAATTCTTCAATGAAATGAGATAATTTGACATGAAAATACAACTTTAATACTGTAGATGAAAAGGATGGTTATTAATATTGTTCTTAATATGACCAAACAGTACGGACTATTGAGTGAAACAGGAGCTGAAGGACTTGGGGGTGTAAAAGCAGTTAGTGTTCAAGTCTGAAATTACATCCTGTATGAATTCAGGTGGAAGAATCAGATTTGAGGTGTTAAATCTGAACACAACAAGAATTTGTTTCTACTAACTAGTGACTTTAACTTGATCTGCTCTATCAGATGAGTAATTACCATATCTAAAAACAACCCCCCCTATTTTATTTATTTAGCATGCTTTCAGGCTGTCATCTACCTTAGATAAAATAAGAAAAAGTAGAGCAAGAAGGTTCTTGGCTAAAATAGAGTATATTTGCCTTTGCAAGGCAAGAATCTAATCAAATGCTTTACTAGCAGCTCCATAAATACAATTTCATAAATCAAAAATTAATTCAWTTTATAATTGCTGCATCTATCCTTCATTCATCCTAGGTGTCCTACCTACAGGGAGCTCTGAAGCTGCCTGTTTGGTGTTCCCCAAATGGCTGCAGATGGTCATTCTTTTCTCATCTCTTAGCTCCTTTAGTTTCCATTGAGTGTTTTTTTATGGAGACTCTATTATGTCCTTTAACTTCCCACCCTGTTCTCTCTTGGAACTACTTATCTTCATCACACATCTCCTTCAATCTGTCCCAAAATTCACTCTTGCTTCTTGCTGTGTATCTCCTCACTGTTCACACATGGATAATGCTTCATTCTTCCAATCATGTGTTACTCCATCACTTTTAATGCACAGGAATAAAAAAGRCTTTTCACGGTGCCTGCTGTCAAGTGCATTTAAGGGACTGTATTCATGGCAGAGAGTAAAAGCTGTGGCTGGGGGCAATTAAATGCACTAGTGAAGCAGAGGAGTTTCCTGACTGCAAGGCCCACATGAGCATAATCCATCCAAGARCTGAGAAAATCTTATCCTTCACTGAGGCCACGGGGAGCTGAAAGTCTCTGAACGCTTTGCAGGAGCCTGTAATGAAATTTATGGAGAAACCAAAGAATATCTCATGAGGATGACTTTATGAAACRTTACTCTTGCCTTGTAGGGGCCCACAGGTTTTATGATGCTGCCTTGTTCAAGGCAACACCAGTGTCAACATAGTAAGAGCCTTGGCAGCACATCAGTTAGGAGATAAAAATGGAAAATGCTCTGGTGAGACCTAGATTTTGCTGGTTTTTCTGATGCCTTACTACAGCAGTGGCCCTGCTCTGCTCTTCAGTGATGAATACAARCAAACATCACATAACCACGGCAGTAGGAGTGTTGTAAATGTACACAGCTGTGCTGATAATCCTGCCCCTTTTTTTAGTGCATGGGTTGAGGTGGTTAGTTGTTATGCAAATAGCTGGAATAGTATCTCAGAGTCTGATTCTCTAGTCTGAATTTGTTAATGAGCTAATTGTGGTGCATATTAAAAAAGATTCTTAAGGTATTTACGCATGTACAACAGAAGATTTTCAATCTTTTATCTACTTGGCTGCAATAAAGAAAATCAATTAAATGAAAAAATGCCATCTACTAAGGACTAGTGCTTGCAGAGATTTCATTGCAGTAAAGATTTTTCAAGAAGAAAAGCTTAAAYTGGTAGACTTGGGGGATTTTGTAATTTTTGTAATTTTTTTGTCTTAACCGGCTTACATATTTAATATTAGGGTTTCACTTATGTTTTCCTCTCCCCATCTACTTCTGTGTTCACCAAACAAAAAATTCATGTACTAACCTGGAAGAATATTGTAATCCTTACATTGAAATCTTGAAAATGTAGAGAAGMAAACATAAGAGAGGTTTCAAGGATACGCAGCATGCTTCTAGTAAGTGTGGATCAAGTGCAATAGAACTCTTCAAAATTAACAAGCTCCAAAACAGCAAAATCCTGCTCTATCTTCCTTCCAAAAACCTTGCTTAGATTATTTCATGTGAATGAAATGAATCTGGAACACCAGCTTCAAAAAAAAAAAAAAAAAATCATGCTGTTATACTTTCTTCATCCACATCTCTCAATTTGCCTTGCTGACCGACGCTGGGYAGATTTAGTGTCCAGTGCATTTCTGTACTCAAAATATTGAATCCCATTATAYACTCTATATCCAAAGGTGCTGTGCCACTGTATTTCTTCTGGTGGTCAGAACAGCAGTTTCTAACATAATTAATTCCTCAATTCGCGCTCACCTGGCCATCCACACCAATGAGAAAGGTGTCCCACATTCATATCCTCTCCTGCACATAGGGGGTGTTCAGACCTGTTGTAGACAGACACAGATATTTAGAGTTGCCTCCCGACTTAAGCACTGGGTGAGTTTGATCTCTAACTGCAAAAATTGTTAGAACAAGATGATCCTCGAAAAACAGTTAATACGATGCTTCAGGAGGATAAATATGCCGCTAATTTAAAAAATTACTGCAAAAGTTTTGCTAAGTGGAAAGGTAGCTTATACTCATATGGAAAGTTTTGCTAAYGGAATTTGCTGCTGAATGTTCTCAGATGACCTTGTATACTGATTTAGCTCTCCAGTCCAACCTGCTTGAAATTTGTATCAGTGTTTCTGTTGCCTTTCCAGAAGTGTGTATATATGTGTATGTTTGGACCTGCCTGGCCACACTCAGTGAATGTGATTTTTTTCCTCAGTGAAATGGGGCAGGACTTGAAGGAACATCTTCAAAATCAGGTTGGATTAATCATCCCAACCAAAAAGTTGCATTTTTAAGAGATAATTCCATGCCTGATGGATTCCTATTCAGTGCAGCTTATGTATGTAATATTCAGGTCAGAATGATACTAGGGGAAAGAATAGTGAAACATCATGATTGTATTGAGGTGGAACAATTATAATACAACTAACTACACTGTTTAAATATTAATTTTTATGAAAGACATTCATTRTGCTCTTCCTCTGGTAGGTTGCTCTCACTTAAGGCTCATTCCAGTGTTCAATCTCTGATAGAACATTGGAAAAAAATCATAAAATATTTAAATGGTCTCATTAAGTTTTGGGCAGCTTGTATTGACAGTGAATCCCACACTTCATTTACAACCAAGCTTACAATTGCCACTTAGACATAGCTGCAGCTCCTCTGAGTCTTTGCTACTAAGAGTTAAAATGGGAATTGCTATGAGACAACAAACTGAAAACAAAAAGGCCCTTGACTGGCCTACCATTTTTGAGACCAGCACTGAACCCATATCTTAATTTATTGGGCAGATAACAACAGCTAGATGCACTGTATGGCATCTAGCATTGCGTACAAGACCATCCAACATAATATGTAACACCAGATAAAAATGGCATGAAATGGTATCCTTGTACGTTACAGCGTTTTAATCTCTTACCTTGTGCTTTGTTCTGTCTTGTTCAGTGCAGCTTCTGCCAATTCGTAGTACAAAACCTAACAGGTACATCTGCACTTATTAACCACCTATTGTTGAATGTGTGCCTGTCCTAAGGCTGAATTGCAGTGCTAGCAGTGTTGTTGCTATGTAGCTGTCTTAGACGTCCTCCTCCCTAGCAAAAAAAAGCTTTCATTCAGCAGGGAGAGTCTCAGAGATACCTTGATCATTTTTGTCTTTGTGCTGATATCTTCTGTGTAAGAACAATGCATTCTTTGAAGACAAACTGAAAAAAATACATGTATATTACTGGACAGAGGCTAGCCACCACAGCTCTGAGGCTGCCTTTCAGACAACCTTTTCAAAACTGAATTCCTTTCTGAATATTTTGAGGAAGGCTGAGTTTTTCTAGCTACATCTGCCCCTGCATTCTCTGCAAAGTCTTCCAGAATATTCTAAATGCAGAGGACAACCATGATTGCCAGCCACCTTAGAGATGCATCCTTGGGCCCTGTCTAATAGCTTAAAGCACAGATGGTGAGTTTCAACACTTTTTCTGTGAATTTATAATGAGAAAAAAAGTTTTAAATGAGTATAACTTGTATAGTGACTCTGACTTCAGCCTTCTCTGCCGTCCTTCTGCATGTCACACACCCTGGAATATAGGTTTTCCAGGGTGAGGCATTGTATTTTCACCAGTATTTGCCTAATGCTTTGGCCAACAGTGTCTCATTGTCCTGAAGGTCTAGGTATGGCTGTAATGTAAAAATCAATAATAATGTAAGCCTCTGAGAAGRTAAGAAGTTGTTTTCCCCTTCCCAAGGTAACAAGAGCAAGGAATGGTCACAACTGCTTCAGCTGTATGAACTTGTTATGTGTAGTCAGGTAAATGGAGATAAAGGAGCAACTAGGGTTTTAGTAGCCACAGGGAATTTAGTGACAGAAAAAAACTTCATTGATTGCAGCTCTCTATTCAGAATTTCTCAGTGATGCTTTAGGACCCATCTTAACATATGCAAACTTAAAATCCTCTCTGTCACGAACAAAATGACAGTCAGGGAAAGGATACTTATTCTGCAATGATGGAAATGCTCAAGAAACTTCTGGGGAGTACCAAGTACAGCGTGGCGTCAGATCCTTTCTGGAGCTCGAAAGAASTATGGCAATGCAAATAACAGGAATACTCTGCTGGGAACTTCACTGTGAGGYGATATTAACAGAGAATTTCCCAGAAGCAGCTGTTGCAGATAACCTTGGAAGACAAGCAGAGTAAAATATGATGGGACCCTACTATCAGAAATACCTATAGCTGGATGAGTGAACAGATTAGGACCAGGTGCTGGAGCGATGCCTTAATTTTTGAATCATGCTGTCCACTGAAACCGAAACATGGCAGGATTCTCTGGAAGGGAGGCAGGATCAGCACAGAGGTGATGGAGCATTAGGTTATTGGACATTTGCACTGGAGTGTGATGAACAAACATAACTCATTATTTTGTCCTGAAACCAAGGGTTGCTTTTTTCCTTTCACAGATTTTGCATCAAGTGCTTTTACAAGCTGTCCTTGTGATTTTTTTTTTCCTCCTTCACTAAGGTCTTTTTCTTTCTTTAGACTCATCACTTAMAAATGGGAGTGCATTGCTTATCAAGAGTAGCTTACGTGCTAATTAGTTAACTCCCAAATTCCAGATTGATGAACCTGGTATCATTTCGACAGGGAATATTCATTGTTTCTACCCAGCCTTTGTGGCAACAGCTGCATCTAACAAAATGGTTATAATAATAGAGCATTCCCTGCTTGATGCTTTTGTAACATTGACTTATTCAGCAGCAATCATGAAGGATTATTCAAAGCACAGACCAATGAGCAGCATCAAGACCAATGCCTTCACAAATGCAGGGTAATCAATGATGTCTATTTTCTGAACAAGAATATTTTCAGTTGTACTGCAGGCAGAATTCCCTCTGGTTGAATAAGCTGCTGAAGTGGAAAATTTTATTTAACAGCATTTGGTAAGAGTCTTGCAAGTCTCCAGTGAGTCATTAGAAGTGCTAGAAAGAGTCTACTTGAGCTGAGAGTTGATTTTTGAGTCCTTATTGTTTTGAGAGGTTGCAGTAACCCTGCTGTATTCTCTAACACCCTTCCTGCCCATCCACACGGAGCAGCAATGTGAGTCTCAGTCAGGGACTCCTGGGTAAAATTGCCCAGCTTTCTAAAATTCACTAGCTGTGTCTAAAAACTAAAATACCAGGATATTTAAATATGACAGAATTTGGGTTTATTCTGTTAAATCAGTGTTTGCCAGAAGCCCCTAGACTTCACTGATTATCTGCAAGATCAAATGTTTCAGCCAGACCAAATATGGTTTGGTAAGGGCCATGTTGACCAGTTATCCAGGAAGCTACCGAGGGCTAATATCAATTTTACCGGTGTTTCTTCATTTATCTCTCCAGGACCATGAGCATTACACACATACATCAAGAGCAAAAGGTTGCTGGATCATGTCCTGTCATGCTTCCTATTGCTTCACTGAGGTATGTCCAAACATGTCAGCTATTATCAGAAAATGCCAACTGATCAAACTTGGCCTCACCCAGCCCAAACACGTGCACAGAACAAGCATTTCCTCAGGAAATGGGAAACAAATTTTCAAGTTCTCCTACTACTTGATTGAGCATAAGCTTTCAAGGCCAGACTCCTGTGAATGGCTGAGAAGGAAGAAGGTGTCTCCTTTTGGGGACTTCCCACCCTGCATAAAGTAGCTGTTATTTGTCTCCCTTGGTGCAAACTTTTGCTGATCCAAACCACTGGCTGAACTTACTGAAGTTCTAGGCAGTCTGTCCTTCTCTCTGATTCTTCTTTCACTCATATTTGGGGGGTGGAGGGAGAAAAAGAAGATATTACTGTTAATATGTTGATTGTGGGAAGTGAAAACAGTTTCTGAGAAACTGTATTTCCAGTACAAATTTCACTTGGTTGTCTGGGTGAATTAATATATTCTCTTTCTGGTCAAAKAAGAAATCTGTGGCTAACCTGTTGCTAACACTTTTATAACATTTGTGGAGATACAATATCATTGAAAAGATGAGCAAAGGCATCCTACAGCTTTTACATCAACTCAACTTGATGGCCCCTCTCTGGGTCCAGCTGTAGCCTGGCACAGGAAGAGAGAGCAGCAAGACAGCTCTGTCCTTGCTTCTCTTCCCTCAATGTCAGGCTCTGCGTTAGCTGACACGGGCTGGGGCCAGAGCAACACTGCACTCACACCAGCCCCCAGGGCCAGAAGACAAATGAGAGCCCCTCAGGAGGAACCTGACTGAGTAAAGGCAGAGCCAGCTGGAAAGGTTAAAGGCCACCCACCATTTGCAATGTAGTAGGTCTCCCGTACAGCACAGCCACCAAAAAAAAGCAAAACTTGTGACTTTTAGCCTATTATTTTGAGTTTCCAGGATGCTTTAACTGAAGCAGAGCAGGCAAAGTCAATTCAAAATGTTATAAATTGTTTGTCTGCACAGGAGACATCCGGGCAGCATGCTCTCCTCTCCTGAAGGGATACCCGAGCTAGCTTTCGGAGCTAGTTCAGCTACTGCAAGTAATAGAACCAGACTAGCGTGGCACTCTGCCCAGACTAATTTATCTGTCTTTCTGAAGGCAGGAAGTCTGACAGGTCTGCTTTATTCAGTGCCTTAGTTGTCACTAATGAGTGCTGTGTAAGCAGAGCCTCTGAAGAGCACAGTAATCAATTTAAAACAGCTCTCGCAAGAACTCCTTGAAGTTGAGTTCTCAGCCCTGTTAATGATGCCAGATGAGAGTCCATCTATGTGGACTGGCTGTCTAGGGCAAGCTTGCCCGAACACTACAGAAGCACAACACRAGGTAGAAGCCAGGTCTCTGCGGCTGGAAGCAGACACACCAGCTTCAGGTCTGAAATACCAGGGCTGGCCCACCTGTGCACCTACTAAAAACCAAAGCTAAAACATCAAGGACTTGAGAGAGTGCGCAGCTTGTGCTTGKAAAATCCTGCCTGCTGTCTGTAACAACCCTGTTTCAGCTATTACTGCATTTTAAATTCCTCAGCACGCTGTTAAGTYAAGCCATCAGTGAGAGGGCAGCAGAGATGTTAAGCCTTACAGTCTGGCCGTGGCACTTTGCTTTGACATTTTTATCAGTTTTTCACTTCTTTTGTCTGTTTAATCTATTTCATTTTCCAAAGCCATCATCTGTCTACCAACCTTATTTTCTTTCCAGGCATTATTACTTTTTTTTTTTTTTTGAGGTGTTATTGACAGGTATGATGCAGGCAAACTGATATCTAATGCAATAACAAATCAGCTACAGCTGAATCCCGTATTCCTGATATAATCATATTGGAAGAAAGTATTGTGTTACACACATGAGACCCTAATGAAGCCAACAGCTCCTCATGTGTAAAACCAGCAGAATTTGATCCACTGAGTTTAGCTGGGTCTGGCAGCTCTCCAGATTTTCTGAGCTGAACTATTTTAGTTTTGGACTTCACAGTTGCCAGTAGGAGCCATAACATTCAGCATGAAAGCAGAACTTCCCAGAGATAGTCCTCTCTAAAGGTGATTAAAATAACATAACCTCCAGGCATATAATATCAACAACTGTATTTACATTTATTGCTTGAGGGGATRTTAGTTTACCGTGCATTATATTGTAACATTCAAAATAATAGTTATCATAGCCTGAACCAATTCTTTGCTCAAAGCCATTTGTAAAAGTCAATGGAAGCATGAATTAATCTCCTAACTCTATTCTAATGGTTTAGAAACCTTTATCTCCTCTCTTGAGCTCTTTCCTCTAAACTGAAATTTTAGTTTGTGCTCCTCACCCCACTTTTTTTCCAGTTTTCATATTAAACTCAGAAAGAACAAATTGGATTATCTAATCTTCCTCTTCAAACTCTGCTATGCCCTTTCCAGAAGGTGGTGACTCATAATTCCCTCCTTCCTTTCATGTCCTTTTCCAACCTGGCATCTCCATGCATGACAACCAGGCTATGTCTTCTTCAGAGAAGGGTTTGAGAGTTTTTTTGTCCCTAAACCATAAAAGCAACTCTAAGACAAGAGGTTTTTTGCTTCTCTAAATGCCTGATTAGCTCATCTGCTCTGATCACATCTCAAGTGCTACAACATCCTTTTCAATGGTTTTGATAAAGTATATCTTAAATAAGCAACAGCTTCCTGAAAATGGCATTTACCTTAGCAACAGCTACTTCATTAATTTCTTTCACATCTAATCTCAGATGTGAAAATATACACTTAATTTTCTGTGATGCCACAAAATTTTTTAGTCTGTTAAAGTGATGTGATTTTCGTAATAATTTTGACTACGAATTCTTTGCAGGTTGCTACCTGTTCATATTATTTGTTCATGGTATCTTCAAATTTATTTTGACTCGATTCAATAGGATAGAGTGATAGATCCTTTCAGTCCCTGGCCTGAAGGTTTTCTAATAACAAGGATGTACAAGAACTGCACAAGTATAAATTACAATGTCAACAGTATCTTTAATTTATATAGAAGGAATAGCAACTAGCATTTCAGTGGCTTTTTTACTGCATATGTATTCTCATACTTGCCCCTGCTAAAATAGGTATCGAGAATGTGGAGTTTCTGAATTGTGTGAGATACTGGAAATGCAGAAAATTATTTTAAAACAAACAAGCAAACAAAACCCAAGCAAAGAATAATCAATATATTAAGACATAAGCAAAAGCAATGAGAAATAAATTGCTAGTGATGTTAAATGCTTCCACTATTTTCTTCCACATTTTCACACACTTGAATGGATGAAACCAAAGAAAATTCCACTAAAGTTAGATGTTTTGTCCTGTAACGTGCCAGGGAATGTGGGAAAGTGGTTTTGTCCAAGATACATATTGAGTCTTGATTATACAGTAAATCCAACACTAGTAGAAGATGGAAAAGTGCATCAGCACTACTCCTACTTGCTGAAACACATGTGGGCTCAGTACTTCAAAATGTGTAACCCACCAGCTCTGAAGGACATGCCACCAGAGAGCTGCTTTTGGAACTAATACCCTGGCCTGGGAGAAGAACATACTAACACATACTTTATTTTGTAGGTCTTTCTCAGAATCCTTTTCCTGCCATTATGTAAATAAGATGCTAATCAAGAGGTGTGCAGGGAAATATTCTGACACATTGGCACATGGCATTTTCAAGCAATACACAGCACATTTATCATTATGGTAATGTGAGATCCCAGAGGCAGCACTGCCTTTAAGGCATACTTGAGCATGCCAAAGTTTTCCCTTTYGTAGGAGGCAAAATAGAAGATAGATTTTTCATTCATGAGAATGTGAAGATTCCCTGAGTTACGCACAGCAGTCAGAAACCCTAAAATAAAATAATATTTTGCATTTGTGCGAGATTTTTTTCCTTTTCAAAACATGAGCAGTTTAATATCTGTATTATTTTCCCCCTTTTAGAGAAGGCATAACTGAGGCAGAGTTTACTGCACCATTTTTTCAATAATGCTGGCCAGCATTTTGGCTGCTAGGGGTGTTAAACACCAATAGTTTCCTTGTCCTTTTCTTTTGTAACTTACACCTGAAAAGAAGATTGTCTAGATAAAGCAAACAAAGAACACAAAATCAGAGAGAACTCCTAAAGTGTTTGCCCAAGCCACTTGCTCAAGGTCACACAGCAAGTCAGTGCAAGGGCTGGGAAAATATTCATGACTCCTATTTCTCAGCTCATTCCAACCCTCAGGTCTGATAATCCTCCAAAAGCTTAAAAGATGTTCCAAATGTCATGAATTTTCTTCAAGGGATGCAAATCTGAAGGATGTGGCTTATGGTAAGGAACAGCTTTTTCCTGTGAGCTTTAGGTGGTGAAGTTTAGCTATATTCCTGTATCAATAAATGTTCTCAAACTTTCAGGTATCCCAAGTTTAATTTGAAAATATAATTGATAACGACTTAGCCTGTATCTCCTTGTGCTTCTTTTTCTACTTCTTAACAAAAAATAAGGGACAGAAATAACAATGAAAATATACAAACTTATGGTAAAAGAAACCATTTCAATACAGAGACTCAATGATTTGGAGGCTGAACCCATTTCCCTCCTGCCAAAATTAAATATACATAACAAGCATAAATGCACCAATAATCATGTTAACACCAGTTAGCTGTCTTAACTTTCTTCTCTCTTTATTAGAAGGCTGCTCCAGAAAATGAAGTGTCACTCATCAAACCTAGACCCCACATATCTACAAATTATTAGCTATTCTCAAAACATTCAGCCAAAGGCAAACAAATCCCCTCCAATAAAGAACAAGCACTTTGTTCCTTCACCTCCAGCGAGAAACTGCGCGACAGATTCAGAGGACATACTGGAGAAAAGTGTGTGTTCTGTTTCCAACCAAATACCCTAAAACTCTTCAAGATGCAGTTTGCTGCTGTTATGAGTCACTGCTCTGCCTTCTCTCATGTTGTTTAGTGATAGTGGGCTCAAGTATCAGAAATATGTTCTGGATTGTCATGGATGATTACTTATCCATCTGGACCTACTTATAAATTTGTCATTTTGCTGAGAATATAAATAGTGGTGAAGACATGCCAGTTGAGGCTTTCAGATGTCCTAAAAGACAATTAAATTCAAAGTCAGTAAAGAACATAAAAACCATAAGAGAAATCAGATCTCTTTGGTTCTTGATTCCTTTAACACCTTAACTTCCACGTGATTGTTTAAGGTGCGTTTCATCAAGGATCATTTATACGTACAGAGCTCAGTATGGCAGTTTTCCCCACAGTACATTAAAACTGCACAAAACCAAAATGTTTCTGGTCAGCAATGCTAAAATTTGTAAATGTTGCTTGTTTTCATGTGATCATGAAAACTTTTTTGCTTCATCCTACGTTACTTTGCTTTCCTTTAATCTTACCTATATGCATTAAGGTAGACAGCAACAGATTAGAATGGCAAACTTGTCACAGTTAACCAAATAAGCAAAATCTGTATCTGAGGAATGCAACATTCACCAACAACTTTGGCTTGGCTTTCTCTTAGTTGCCAGGAACCTTCAATAAAACAGGATGCATTTATGAAAGTGAGGAAAAGCTAAACTGACATTCAATCCTTCTAAAATCAAACAGAAAAGGGCACTCTGTTTTAAGAGATTTATGAGGAATAATGTAAGCATTTGAGGAGAGGGACACCTTAAAACCGTACAAATACAGGAGCATCTATTAAAAAAAAAAAAAAAGCACAAGTTAACAAAGTAATTGAAAGCATAAAATAAATGGAGAATTGTTAGTTGGATAGAAAGCTCACTAACAAAACAACACAGCAATTGTGAATCACTTTCATTAGTTGTGTTCTTTACTAAAATGAGGTAATTTGTATCAGCGCTGCTGCCCCAGAGCAAGTTTTGAGCTTTCGTTTGCTCTTGGCATTAATGGGCTCAAACTGAAAACTCTGAGTCTGTATTCCAGGTGCTTCATAGCCTACCTTCAGTTTATTTACCTTCATGGCAATCGGGTGAAACAAGCAATTACTTTCCCATTTTCCATAATCCTCTTATTTGCCAGCCCTTGAGCCAGTAAATTTTTTATAAAATTAATTAAAAAATAATGTAAAATCTAACTATCATTTGACAAAGCAAAGTAAGGTTCTTGGGAAGGCAAAACACACATTCTCCTAGACAGTACTTTCTTTGGAAGCCCTGCAGCAGGCGTTTTACAGGACTGAATGAGGCTCTGCCACGCACACCAGCAAACAGAGAAGGCTGAACACCTGCTGCTGGCTCTGACGGTGCTCACGTTGCTGTTGTGCCAACAGAGAAACCTCACCTTATTTTCCCCAGACCTTGCCACAATGCTCAAACTGAACTTGAGTAGAGCTTAGAGTACGTCGTCCTCACAAGTGTTTAGTTGAAGTGCCTTTAAATGCCTGCTTCCCAAGTTGTAGAACTACCAAGCAGATGCTTTGCCTGAATTTGATGAACAATAAGCCTGTCCCTATCTACCTGTACAGGTAAGTGCCCAGCTTCACCAGCCCCAGCTGGAAGGTATCACCCACCCAGCCCAAAGGAGCAAAGAACAAAGGAGCTTCAGGCATCAGATAAAAATTCACACTTCTTTCTTCTCTATTGCATTGAATTGTAGATTTCACCCTATTTATGGTTGTATAACTAAATCTAAATAATTCAGAAAATGAAAGTTGAGCTCAGAAAAAGGTGTCATGGGTTCTCTCTTYGTGTTGCATTACCAGCTGCAGGCCCTGACGAGGAAGGAGGAGGGTGAGGTAGGACAGCACAGAGAGCCCAGCCACTGACACAGCAGTATGAGCATGCCCATGAGCAAACCACTGCCCCAATGGGCAAGGTAGGCATGGGGGAAAGGGGAGGCCAGCACAGGGAGCAGAGCTGAAGGTTAACAACAGAGCCAAGATCCCAAGCTCTGACCTCCACAATGCTCAGACTGGGGCACACCACTGCCAAAGTCCTTGGCACAAGCAGCTTTAGGGCTGGCAGTGGTGTCTCTGTCACCCACTGTGATGCTTTGTCTCGGGGCATGGAGGTTAATTGCTGGAAATGTCAAATGAGAAGGGTTAATGATGAGCTGAAAGGAATTTCAGTATTGCTACTGAACCCTCTGATTACTTGGGTAGCACCGTGGGAGTGAAAAACTCTAATACTATCATCATTTTCTTCCAGGCGGTTAGTTSTTTTATATATATTTATATATTTTTCTGCATAAATACATGCACACAGATGCATTTTCTAATTCCCACAATGCTGGGACATGAAATAAGAAGCCTAGCACTTCTTGTCAGTGCTAACCTGCCAGGATGCCACATCAGCAGCACCAGAAGTGAAGAGTTCCCTGCATCTGTTTTACCTCTTTGTTACGGCTGCCTCAATATTCAGTCTCCCGTCCTATTATCCAAAACTTATATACATTTATAACATGGCTGATACTTCTAGGTCATGTATGTCTAGAAGTTTTCTGAATTTTCAGCACTTTTAAGGATTATTGTATGACATGTTCTTATAARTAATAATTTTTGTTCTTATTGCAGCTCCAGCGCCTCCTCTTCATCTGAACAGTTATTGGAGTGCAAGTGAGATAACTGGGTGTATCAACTATTCCTACAGACATTTTTATGCAAGTAGTGATTCACTCTTTCAACATCTTTGCTTYAAATACAGCTAAAGAAACAAAATATTTTTCAAGGAAACTTCTAGAACCGTGAATAATATCACAAAGGTGTCTTTCTGTGTCCACCACAAATAGCCAAGTGTAGATACTCATAATCTAATTCAAAATCCATGTGTTTTTCTCTCATATTAAATACCATTAATTTTTTGCTACAGAATGCAAAAATCCCCTTTTGCTTTAGCTATTCTACTGCAATCAGAAAACTGTATTTTATTTTCATTTTAACATTACTGCATTTCTCAGATTTAACTTATTGCTATGTAATTGCCCAACATTTAAAAATAGAATGGCATTCAATCCTAGAACGTATCACAGAGGAGTCTTAGACGGCAGGAGATATCTATTTAATCACTACTTTGCATTGTTACAGTGACAGCAGGAGAACTATAGAAAGAATTGCCTTAAAAATTAAACCATGGAGGATGTTAGGACTGCCAAAGAGTGGATTTCTAAAGAAAAAAAGAAAACTCTGACATTCACAAACAAATCTGTTCTGTTTGTTTGTGATGATAATGCCCTCCCATAATCATACAAATGACATTTAGGTATTTCATTAAAATCAGGATACCCCGATCATGGAGACTCAGATAATTTTCTAGCTCCTTAAGACAGATGTTCAACCTACCTGCAGCGTTCTCAGGCTGCAGCCCAGTGTTGCAATGCCCTGAACATACACTCTCCTCACAGTCACCATCCACCTCACAGGGTCACTAATGTGGCATTCCTAGTCCAGCAGCAGTTCTAAATGCATGGCCAGAGAACTGGATTAAAACACGGGATAAAAACATCAGTATTTTAAAACCGAATTAATATTATTCATTAGCCTGCATTAATATTATTCATTAGCCTCTGTCTTAAATAATACATGTTCCAAAAGCTGCTCAGGTGCTCTAAGCATATACTCAAGGGGCCCCAATGGCTCTGAAAAAGCTGCAAATAATGTACTTGCTGCCAGACTTTATTTTTCAGTGAATTTTACAAAAATTTTGTATCTTAAAGACCTTAGGTACAGTGAAGACTCTTTTTTTTCTGTTATACCCATAACACAGCTTTGTTATCCAAGCTTCTTTATCAGAGAAAAAGACCTTCTAAAAGCCTAAGTAAGCTTGTCAGGATTTACCAGGAATGCTTTGTATTTTCTCAAAGATCCAGTAGAGCACACAGGATAAAGTTCATTTTCCTGGGAAAGGTAGGACATACCTTCTTGCTTTGCACTGCATGCAAGTTTTGTTGGTATTTCTTTGTTGAAGTGGCATTAATTTTGTTACTAGAAAGCCATCAAGTAGCATATTTATCATTTACACTGTTTATTAGCAGATGAGTGTTATCCCTGGGTGAACCTATGTGTGGCTGTAATACTCCAAAACTCCATGGTCTAGGATCAAGTAGAGCAGGCAACACAGCTGTGGACATAAACCAGCATCCCTCAGTGCTCATGCACTACCAGTACCAGAATCGATTCTTTCCAATAGCAAAATTTAAGATCCATGATCCATGATGTGCTGGGGCATTTGCTTAGAAGAGGACTGCATCAACCCTTACAAGCTCATTAACCCCCAGGGAATTGTACTTTTGTCCACATGACTGTTATCCCTGCACAGCACAGGGAAGGAAAGTCATGCTAAAACAAAAAGCCTTGGTGAGGCTGTCCCGCTGCAGTCAGTACTATATACTGCTTAAAACGGACTAGGGAGTTCATTCATAATATAAATTAACTATTATTAATAATCATAGACTCATTAAGGTTGGAAAAGATCTCCAAGAATATCAAGTCCAACCTTTGATTGAACACCACCATGTTAACTAGACCATGACACTAAGTGCCACATGGTTTTTTCTTGAACACTTCCAGGGATCATGGCTTCATCACTTCCCTGAGCAGCCTGTTCCAATGCCTGACAACCCTTTCAGTGAATAAATTCTTCCTGATGTCCAACCTGGACTTCCCCTGGTGAAGGCAGCTTAGGAAATTGGCAGCTTGAGGTAATTTTGTCTCATCCTGTCACTACTTGCTTGGCAGAAGAGATTGACCCACGTCTTACTAGAACCTCCTTTCAGAGTTGTAAAGAGGGGTAAAGACACCAGGCTAAACAATCCCAACTCTCTCAGCCACTCCTCACAGGAATTCCCTCTAGACCCTTCACCAGCTCCGTTGCCCTCTGCACTCACTCCAGCACCTCCATGTCCTTGCAGTGAGGGGCCAGAACTGGACACAGCCCTTGAGGTGTGGCCTCACCAGTGCTGAGTACAGGGGTACAATCCCTGCCCTGGTCCTGCTGGCCACACTATTTAATGTTCAGCCACTGCTGACCAGCACCCCCAGGTCCTTTTCCACTGGGCAGCTTCCCAGCCACTCTGTCCCCAGCCTGTGGCACTGCCTGGGGTTGCTGTGACCCAAGGACAGGACTCAGCCCTCGGCCTCGTTGAATCTCATTCTGTTGGTCTCAGCCCATTGATCCAGACGGTCCAGATCCCCTGCAGAGCCTTCCTGCCCTCCAGCAGATCAACAGTGCCACCCAACTTGRTGTCATCTGCAAACTTACTGAGGCTGCACTCAACCCCCTCACCCAGATCAACAAAGATATCAAACAGCACTGGCCTCAATACTGAGCCTTGGGGAACCTCATAGTGACCAGCCACCAACTGGATGTAGTGCCATTCACCACCAGTAATAAAATAGTGGTATTTCTGCATGCCATTACGTTACGTTGTCTAGCCAAGACTGCACAGCATTGCTGTAACTGCACCTCCCAATCTGCTTAAAGATGGAGGTCTGGTCCTCTTCTTGCATTTAATTGTCTTTTGAAAATTATGCTTTTATTTTTCAAATTTGAAAACTGTATGTTTTTTGATTTTGTCCTAGAGCTGGTATTGCCTTTCCTTCACACACACCCACACACCACCCTGCCCCCATCCCCTTCGCCCAAAAGAAAACTTTGCAAATAGAAAGATACTGTGGTTTATAGTTAAAGACCTTTTGCTCTGACAGCATTATTTAAACAAAGGGTTTGTTGCTTTGGCTGTAATTCCACTGGTTAATTAGAGAACTTGTCCTTTTTTTAATTTAAGCATTCACCTACTCATTTGCAGWGAGTGGCTGGAAACTTTTTGTTGAAACAATTTCTGTGTGAGAAATACCATTGAACTAAAACCATTTTCCTAAATATATAATACCTTTTTTTAACAGCATTGTTTTATGGGGAAAAAAAGTATTTTCAACACTTCTAGACATTCATTTGTTCAGCTCCTTTGGAGTATGGATTCTAAACAATTAGGAGTAGTGCTCCATTATGCAAATTGTAAGGATAGAGTGGAGGAAAAAGGTTTACTAGAAATTTTAGCACTGTCAGTAAATGGACTGTGGCTGTGACACTTTATTTCAGATGTTCTTGCCTTTATGAGAAAATAATAAATCCATGTGCTCCCTTTGTTTTTAGGAAATGTAATTTATGGATGTCTTATAAGAGAGGTGAAAAAGTACTCAGCCATGCACAGATTTAATTCCTATCTACTTGTATTCAGGAGAGTTTTCTGCAGCATGTGTTGCTTCTTAGAAATCTCTTGTAGCGTATCCGTGCATTCAAGTCACCAAAGGCTTGGATCTCGGTTTTGCTCTAAAATCCGCATTGTACACCATGACTTTTAAGTCTTTGAGGCTGTGCCTGCAAAACAGCTGGGCAGTCTTAAGGAGGTTTAAGGGCTTTAGATTTAATACTGGACTATATGCCCCAGTGGACCTGGGAATGACAAATGCTGAGCACAGACAGTCCCATGGAGCATTCTGCTGGCGCGTACTCTGAAGCCCCACACTCCAGGCTTTTTCTTATCTCCCACCCTATGGCCAGTAAGGTACTTGAGAAAGGGAATTTTTGGCATTGAAAAGAACTTGGAAATACCATTTTACCCCCTCTGACACTTCCTGAAGAAAAAGGATAAGTCGTTCCTAAATTTGAGACAAAGCCAAAGCCTTAGCCTTCTTGATGCTGTCAGTGAGTGGAGAGGCAGGGGAAAAGCTCGTATTGATTACAGAAGGTTAAACCCAAAGGGACTGTGAAAATGCAGGTTTTCACACAGATTTAAGAAAAATTGTTTGTGCTTCAGAGATGCTAAAATGTTGGTTYGAAGTTGTAAGCCGTGGCTAATGGCTTTCGTAACATTGCTATGTAAATTTGGAGCTGCAGAAGTTACTCAACGTGTACAATCTAGATGTACACAGGAAAGTATATTCTGTGTGTATGAAGTGTGCCCTACCCTATTCAAAAGACTCCCTCCTTTTTTCAGTTTATTAGATACAAGAGATAAAAAAAAAATCCTCTTATAAAAACCTGGACAGCCTCCCTGTGGAAACAAAGCAGTTTGATGTATCGTGTTTGTTTTACACACACACACCTTTTATCTATGATAGGGTTGCAGTATATATTTTGCCACTCAAAGTTTGTGCACACAACTTTTTATCTAGTAGTGTCAGGAAAAGCTACATTAAAAGTACTATACGCTTCTGAAGTTCTTTTCAATGTTTTCCAAGAGCACATGTAAAAAATGTTCTTGTCTGATACTGGAAGTGATCCCTATCAGTTCTACTTCATAAAATTCCTAGAGCTTTCATTTTCATGCACCTTCACATTCTTCACAACCTGTGGTATTGATATGCCATATAACAACCTCTCTCCAGGATGACTGCTGCAAATAAGTACTACTAAAAATATCACAAAGATTGATCCTTTTTCTCCTGCCCAGTTATCAATGTTCAAATGATTAGATAGTGCCCCTGGGCATAAACATGAATAACAAAAAGAGGCCTTTGAGAAGCAACATAGAACACTCTGGACAAGCACCAAATTTTGCAGAGAGCTGGACAAACCTTAASCAAAATTATGTGTATTAAATCACTCTCTCCTATGTGAAAAGAGTACAAGATCATAACATCTATTATCCTCTAGTCTACCCATGGTTTTCCCTGGCCTGTTTGTAATGAAATTGTTTTATTGCTACATGAGAAAACAAGAGGTGGATTCTGACACAGACTCCACGGGCACCACTATGAATGTGTTTGCTTCAAGGCTAGATAGTTTCATTACACTTCAGATGAGCTGGTCTAACCTGCAATAACAGATCAATGGGTCTACGTGCATTAGCCTTGATGTGGCAGTTTATGTGATCCGGCGTACCTACATGCACCAGTGTGCTTCGTGTGTCCCTGACTCGCTCTTCTCACTGCACATGTATGCATGCGAATAATTCCAAGAAGCACCCAGAATTTTTTCAATCGCAGTTTACAAGTCCCCAGTGCCCAAAAAGCTAAGAACACCTTCTGCGGCAATACCATTACTCCCGTTGAGTATAGTCTGCCGTGTGGAAAAAAAGAAACATTCAGTCTTGGTGTATAGATTTCAAGGGACTGCATGAACATGTGACAGCACTTACCAGGCATGCATATTTACATTGTCATAGAATCACAGAAAGGTTTGGATTAGAAGGGAGCTAAAAGGTCAACTAGTTCCAGCTCCCTGCTGCCATAGGCGGGGACACCTTCCGGTGGACCAGGGTGCTCAGGGTCCCATCCAATCACGCCTTGAACGCTTCCAGGATTAGAATGTCTAAAACTTTTCTGGGAAACATTTTCCAGAATCTCACCACCTGCACATTAAGGAATTTCTCCCTAATATCCAATTTAAACTTGCCCTCTTACGTTTAAAGCCATTCCCCCTTGTCCTATCACTGCACGCTCTTGTAAGAAGTCCCTCTCCAGCTTTCTTGTAGACCTCCTTTAGATACTGAAAGGCCGTGATAAGGTYGCCCCAGACTTCTCTTCTCCAGTCTGAACAACCTCAACTGTCTCAGGCTTTCCTCACAGGAAAGGTGTTCCATCCCTATAATTATCTTCTTCTACATATATATTTATAAACAGCAGCAGGAACAGAAAAAAATAGAATACATGCAGCCCTGCTTCCTGGTGYGATGACTTTCATAAGCTTGGGACTAAACTAAGAGGATTATGAGCATTTCTATTGTATTGTCTTGACTGGGCTTTTCAGATGTGTGGAGAAGTCAACTAAACTACCCCATGTCTAAAAAACGGCAGAGAAGAAGAGAAATACCCTGGGCAGCAGCTAAGAGTTGAGTTACTTCCAACAATCCTTTGGTGATGTTGAATACCAACTTGTTTCTAACAGCAGCTTTACTCAACCACATGCACCAACGACAGATTCCACCTCTTTAAAACACCACACTGGGTACCTGACCTCTACCCTCCAAGAAAAAGTCTTGCTCTTTCCCTTCAACCAAATGCCCCCAAGACCAAGGCAGCCTAATGCCTTTCTTTTTTTCTGCAGCAGAGACAACAGACATCTTGCCATGCCCTTCTTCAAGAAGGGAAGGAATTTCCACCAGCAACTTGAGTTGGATGCGCACTGGGCCTGGAGGATCTTTGGGTGTAGAGGATCAGAGTACAGAGTCTGGGAGAACAGAGTGGGGAGAAACTTCCCAGGGAGAAGTGTGAGGCTTCTGGAGTTTTTTTCTCCGAAGAGGGGGAATAAAGCAGCAATTATGTGAGGAGAGCAGAGTATATAGGATTAGTGGATTTAGAGTAAAGCAACAGAAGCAAAAACTGTGGAGATGCACCTTTGCTTAAAATATTAGCAAGACCTTGCTTTGGCTTACACTTCCTTTATTAAGTATTGTCTTTCAGAAAGGAGATGCAGCAGTTTGATAACTTTGGTTTAGTAATAGATAATGTAGCACCAATAAAAAGGTAGTGGTGGGGGAAGCCCATTCCTCCCAAATTCCTAATAGGTAATGAAAACTGTGACAGAGTCATTACCACCATAGGGGTTCTGATTACATCTCTTGATACAAGATTTTTCTTGGCCCACAGTCAAATGCCATCTTTGCAAACAGCTCACAGCAATACTGCCCCTGGGGGGTTATTTTGGAGCCACTAACTCTGGTGGCACTATTTGTTTTACTGTTTTCTCGTGAATGTTCCCAGACATTTTGGTGCCTGCCTAAGTATAGGGCTCGCCAAGAGCAGCCAATACAGGTCATAAAACACTGTAAATAGAGAATTTCCATTTCAGCTGTGCCTCTGTCCTGAATTCAGGATAGCTGCCTCTGAAGCACTCTACTTAAGGGTGCTTATGATTCACAAGAAGTTTCCAGCCCATACAGTACCTGCAGCTTTTATCTCTTTGGCTTTGATCTCCTCTGTATTCTCTTAAATATAATTAAACCTGTCACATCATTTCCCATCTTCTGGCTGTCTCTCTGAAACAAAACATTTATGCACAAATTAGGAATTTTAAACAAAGACAGTTCCAAAGAGTAATAGAATATATTTGGGACATTTCAGCTCCACCTCATGTATCATTTGCTGACAAATGTGGTGCATTCCATTCTGACAAACTCCTGAACCAAAACATTTTATTTCATTTTTTCTGGCACAGTATATTTTACTGCAATTTTTCTTAATGTCCACCACTGGTAACCTGGAATCTTCTTGTGATGTGAATTTGACAACATTGCCATAAAACAAATCACAAGTCTCACTGATGAGCTGCATAAACTTCATCTTGCAGTTTGACACGTTGATTTAATGCAAAAGATTTTTAAGGAAACAAATTCCTTGAAACTTTCAACAAATCTGTGCACTGCTCATAGCTTTGACATAGGCCAAAGCTGTGTTTGCCCCCTTAAACTGCATTGAAGCTCAGTGTCTAAGGAGATATGAAGTGCACAATTTTGCTATGAACTATTCATTTTATTCCTTGCTGTGTATGTGGTTTTGCACAGCAGAAAGAAACAAAAACCAAAAAATTTTTCAAAGCTGTTTTGCATTTTTCTGTTAAAATCTGAATTCAGTCCTCCAAATTGTTGTATCTTCAGCAAGAATTCTCCGCTTTTTATTGGTAAGATCTTTCCTAGCATCTCTAATTGCAATATTCCTTCACATTCTAAATAGTTACGGGTTTATCCCCACAATGCTCCCTCCCATCCCATAGCAGCAAAATTATTACCATCTTACAGGTGAAGACCTGAGGCAAAAAGTGATTACATGATTGCCCACTGTAGCAACAGAATTTTGAAGCATAGCAAATTGTTGTCTCATGTTGAAGGAATGCTTTAACACTGACACCAGAATCCTGTGCAATAAGAAAAATTAAAAATAGCATGTTAAGAGAGACCCCCGGTATGGTTAACTCAGCTGAACATAACAGATTACCTGAAAGACTGATGAATTACGTGAAAGACTACAGAAACTACTAAATGCMCTGTGCTGAATTTCATTAAAAGTGTTCTTGAGTTACAGGAAGTGATGGCTCCCTCAGAAAGGCAGGAGCTTGTGGTTAACACCCATAATAGATGAATCACAAAATGGGCTGTACTTTATCTTGCTAGATCATGTGAAGAGTTTCTCTAAACTCTATCTAAACAGGGTGTTACCAAGTCAGTAGCCCTGTCCAAGTGACCTGAGCCAGGTGAGGGCAGCCAGGATGAGGTAGAGTTGCTGTGCCCGTGCACTTTGGGTGGGATTGAATCAGTTCTTGTGTTTCCCAGGACCACTGGGGCAGTTGCACACATGCAAGAGCTTTGCAATGATTCTGAATGCAGGTATCACTTAATACCAGCCAAGTGACAAGTCTAGAAACCAGAGATACTGGACTTAATAGTTTATCCATAAGAAGATTTTTAAAAAATCCATTTGGTTTTAAGAATACTTAGAGGGGAAAAAAAATGAACACCAGGTATTTCCTCAAGCTAACAAAAGAAGACACTGCAAGGTGTTGCCAGTGTATGGGAACAGGAGCTACATATATTTCAGGGGCTTTAATTGATGTGATTTTTTTTCACCTTTAATGCAAGTCCCATGATATAAGGATTTTTCATAAAGCCTTCAACTGCTGTATTTATTCCATTCCTAGCACCAGTGTTTCCACTAAAAAAATATAAAATTGATTTCTATTCCTCAGTGGCTCCACACAAAATACATTTAAACTGTGAATACTGAAGTCTAAAGTGCAGAACAAGAATGAAAAAAAAAAAATCCACACCTTTTTTTATGTATGACGTTGACAATGGGGCTATTAAGCTGGGAATTAAATGCACAATAGTTTTAAGTGAATATGAGAGGTACTTAGCAACAGATTGTACAGATGTGTTGTCCCATTACATGGAGTCTTTGATTTGCATGAATATCTGGAATGGAATAAAAGAAGTTCATTCGGTTTCTTGGATATGAAAATATTAAAGGTATTTTGACTTGTGCTGTGCAAAAAGTGGAATTAGATGCCTGTCATGGTTCTTCCCCAACTTTAAAAGATGCCCACAGAATATGATTCCCAGCCCCGTGTCCCATTCGCAATGCATCCTGGAGGGATGCTCTGTCAGTCTCACGCTGCAAATACCCTGCAAGAGCTGTCTCGTACATTCTCGGGGGATTTGTCATCTTTCAGCCGCAGATCTTTGATACTGCTATTTAAAATAGCTCTAAAAAACAAATAAGGAAAACAAGAGTAGATGCTTAGAATGAAGGGATGAATAAAAAAAAAAAGCCCAGCACCTGGAGAATGTGTGACTACTCTGTGTTTTACAGATAAATGAAGGCTAGACAAGTGAGCACACAGCAGTCTTGAAGACAGCATATTCTCTGTTGGGGGAAAAATAAAAAAGAAAAAAGACACGTAATCCAGTTCTGTTAGCATACGTCGTATAAGGGGTTTTTTGGTCCTATCAGACACTATCTGATGTAACAAGCCTTGTCAGCTTCTTGGTGTGACAGCACAACATGACTCAAGAGAAGCTCAAAGGAACTGAGTGTTTCAGGTGTTTCAGGTTTTGTTTAAAAACACAATATTTTCCCAGGTTCCAGTCTTCAAAATAGTGCCAGGCTGGAGCAGACTCATATTGCTGGAAGACACAGATAGTTTTGCTGAGCTGACAAGAAGCTATTCCTTCTAGACATGTTCTGTAAGGCATGTGGGGCTGTCACATGTGTCTCATTAAATGAACTGAACTGCTGAGCTAGCAGCATAGGGCCCTACTATTTCAGATATATACAGAGGATAGTGCCAAACATGTAGGACTATCCATACTTCTCAATTTGAGCACTGGACATATTCATTTTGGAGAGAGAATGGAAAAGGCAAAGTATAATGAATGGATAAAAAAGGAGGTGAACCAGTTGTGAACGCCACCTTAAAGCTCTACTTTGAGAGCACTGTCCATTCATTACATCAATAAATGGTCTCATTTATCCCATCTAAACAGAAATTTCCTTTCCCTATGTCCTTGTACTGCACTTGGTCCATTGCTGATATCTTGCACTATGCCAGCTAAACTAACTCACTAATTACCAGGGACTGATTTGAAGAGAAGAAGCATGAGCCAGACATAGTTCCTCATTCCCACAGAAAAGCCTTAGAGGCATGCTGCAGAAATAGAGGAGAAAGTTAAAAGGATACAGAAAAATATTATCAGTTATGGCYTGTGATTTATTTAGGTAAAGATAATACCAATTCTTCAGTTTTCCAAAGTTGGCCACTGTATTTCTAATTATTGTACAAAAAAGGGGAGATATCACGTAGGAGGTAGGTGGGAGAATATGATTTTCAACTTGCCATGATATAGTTGTAGAAGGTTTAAGGTTATTTACCAGGTCAAGAAGAATTAAAATAATTGACATTTATCCCTTCAGACAAGTAAGATCTAAACATAGCCCTCTTTCTTCAGCAGCTCAGCATGACTTAGGGAGGGCAAAAGCCCTCTGCAGTGGCTGAGGTATGATGTAGACCTACACATTGACAGAAATATCAAAAAAGCTTCACAACCTACTTCAGATCACACAAGAAAATGAGATGAAATGCTGTCTTCAGAGAAACAGGTTCAAAAGTTATATTGCTTGACCATTTTCTAGTTGACTTATAGCTATAAAACACCTTCAAAAGATTGTGAGCAACAGTGTGACAAATAAATAGTGAGAGACTTAGAGTAAGGAAAAGAAAAAATGGAATAAAAGTTGCAAAATTGAAAACATAATATAAATTGAATAATCTTGGCAGTCAATAATGTTTACAACTGTGGCATTCCCTGAGAGATGTGAAGACTTAAGGCACATAATTGGAAAAAAAAATATATAAAAAGCCCTACAACTAGGAGAGCCAAATTTTGTTTGAAAACTTCTCCCATCTCCCTCTACCTCCTCTAAAGCTGGCTGAAGAAATCTGGTATTTTTATAGCTGGCCAAAAGTTGGTAGGAAAGCTTCACTCAATTCCGCTGAATATTTTTAACTTTACAGCCTTTGGAAGAGTTTGCAGGACTTCTCTACTTCTAATGAATCAGTGCAGTTGGGAYAACAGTCAGTGTGTTCCATTGAAGTTCTAAAAACAAACCAGAGTAAAAATGGGTGTGACAAAAAGGGTCTTGGAAAGCCACTGAGACACGTACAGCGTGACTGTTCAAAAATAGATAAGCAAGAAGAGCAGGGACCTAAACCATGCTTCAGCTAGGTCTGCTATCTTTGCATACTTGTCTCTTGACTGGGTCCAAGTATGGCTTATCCTATGTCCTTGTTTCTAGATAAAGGAATATCTAAATCAAACAACTCCTCTGTCTTCTGTTGCCCTCAATACCTGAGCATCCACCCACTGGACATGAGAAACCTTTCAAGAACCACTCTGTGTACTGACATCACTTGCGTTGGTAATACAGAGAAAATACTCTCTGTGCAGGCGGCACCATCTCACATACAGTGTAAAGGCAGCTGTGCCTAATTACATTAGGTGGCTTTTTCTCAAAGGCCTTGAGAACAAACTGTGTGCCTTATTTGTCAAGAGAGCTCCGATTGTTAGCAAGGCAGACCCATAATTTTTTATGGGCTTGGCGTGTTGTTTCTGCTTTCACTGATTAATGAGATAGTGCCCTTTATAGCAGGTCAAAAATTGGATTCTGTAAAAGAGGACATTAGGGGTTTACAGCTTTTTTGGGAAAAGAAAGAAAAAGCAAAAGCAAGCAAGTGCATGACACAGTGGGCATTGACCAGCTCTTTTGGAACTTTGTCACTATAGCACCAGGGAACAAACGATCGTTTCTTGAAGGCTACTGATATTCTGATCTACAAGGCAGACACATGCAGGGTGTTTTTGTCCTTGAGAGTTTATTCTCACTGAATCTTGCGTGTAACCCTAGTGAAGCTCCCACTCTCTGTAATGTCCTTGGGAAACATGAAGAGTTTCTCAGCAGCAGGCTGACTTCAGGCACCCCTCCATCGCTTCTGAGAAAGGACCACTTCAGTGCATTGGTAGTAGCATAACAAGATTGAGAACCTCTTGAAACCACCTGCATTACGCAGTACCTCACAGCTACTGACAAGGCACATTACCTAGGTGATATCCGTCTGATCTTTCACTGCAGTGATGGCACTTTGGTGAGCTGTTAAGGTAGGAATTGCTCTTTTCATCTGCCATAGTCCAGCAGTTCTACAGAAATGTTTGGTCTTAACTAAATGATATGATGGTCAAATATGCTTTATTTTTAATCACTGTTTGGATGATTTATTTTGTGTATATTCAGTCTAATGGGCAAGTACTTCCAAGAGTAAACATATTAAGCAGCTCTTGAAAAACCTATATGGAACAAGATTTTAAATCTGCTTRCAGTGCATTAATCAAGTGGCAGAGTAAGCAAATATTGATATGTAATTTAATCTTACAAACTGTCCACAAATAAAGACATATAGATCCAGACAGAGGGTTTCCATATCTGTCTCTTGGTCCATAGACAAGCTTAAGCCCCACTGTGTCGTAAGGCAGGGAACATGAATTTAGGAATGTGCTGCTTAATCAYCTGAACTAGAGAGTGCAAAAATATATCAATAATAGCTTTTAATTAAAAGTGGCATCACTGGGATGGAGCAAAGCAGACACTAATGCCAAAAGCAGCCTCTTGATCAGCACAATGTATTTGTGCATGGTGGCTGAACACATTTTTGGACAGGTTGGTAAGGCTTGCGGCGGGCTTTAGGGCATGACTGTTAACGGCAGGCTGTTGCCAATCTGCAAACAGAGCTGAGCAGTGTTAGAAAAATTAACTGCAATGAGTAACTGCAAGGAATGTGCTGTACTGCAGGCAGAGAAACTCTACTGAGGCAGGGATAAAAAGCCTAAAGGTGTCCTACTCCTGCCTAAATTGAGCCATTGCTTTAATGRTACACCCTGGCTCCGAGTGACCCTGGAATAGACCTGTCCCTTCCACATCTGAGCTCCCACAGCTCTGCCATGCCAAACCCTGCACAGGTACAAGAACTCCTTCCACACGGCTTRTGTGAAACCCTGTTTAAAAGTGCGGCACCAGACAATAGACATCTCTGCAGCAGAGACTCCCCTGCAATGTCTACAGAGACYATACTGGAGCAGATACCCACACTGCTGATCCATGCTGGAGCAGGGGAACATTCCCTGACAAGGAAAAGCCCATGCTGGAACAGGTTTATCCTGAAGGAGTGCTGCCCATGGAGGACCCACACCAGAGCAGGGGAACTGCGTGAGAAGGAAGAATCTAAAAGGGGCTACCAGGGGGCTGATGACAACTGCCCATYGTCCATCCCCTCATCCTGTTGGGTAGGAGAGGGTACAAGAGTGGTATCAGAGGAGTGAAACTGAGAATAAAGGAAGCCCTGATTTGTGGAGAACCCTAACTTTTGGTTTGCTTAAACTCATGCCTTGAACTGGARCACATAGGACAGGCATGCTCTTCTCCTGCCTGGGCAGGGCATTTGTCTGATGCTCACATAGGTGAACCACTTATATGTAAAATTTACAAGCCTCTGAACTCCTGCCTTTTCTGGCTCACAATCGATAAATGGCACACAGAGACTTCTGATGTTTACTTAAAATAATTTGATTTAAATACCCATTAAACTATTGCAAAGGTCAAGACCGAGGTTCATAAATCTAGGGACAGAGAGTGCATGTGCAGAACACTAAGAGGAAATTGAGCTATAGGAAATAAATTCACAATGCAATAATGAGAGATTAAACAGTTGATACGAGTATGATTGATGAGCTTTATCACAGAAAAATTGCAAAAGCTCTCTGATTTCTTCTACAAAAGGATTATGGGTATCAAAACCTCAGAATTTATTACTCTGATAGATATCACATGTGAATTACTTCAAAAATCTTTTAGCATGGTGACAACAGCCTTCCTATCAGGACAACATGCATTTCAAAGACTCAAAAAGCATTTAGTTTCCTTTATTAGAAGAAAACTATACACGCAAATACTAAATATTGAAATAGCAGTACTGGATATGAGTTCAAATAAAACACACTCTTCCTTTTCATAGGCCACATACAGACGAGGAAAAAAATCTTTCGCTTAAACTGGTTTTCATATTTCTATACTACGAAGTCCCAAATCTAATAATGTTTTTTCATAGAACCACTAGTTTCAGCAGGAAACAGTATATGCGTTTGTCTTGCCAGACAATGAATTTTCTGTCAAGTGTATCAGCCAGGCCATAAGAGAATTGTCTCTGTAATCCATGCCAAACAATGTTTTTCTCTACCAGAAGAATGCTTTTCTCTACCAGACTCCACAGCAAACTAAAAATTTCCTGTGTCTAACTTCTGAGATGTTGCATTTACTCATTGCTGTGATTTTTGCTGGCACATGCTCTATCTGTCCCATGGAGCTGCTCACCAGTGCTGCTTTGGCAATTCTGTGCAAGTGCAAGGCCAAAAAGTCACCTTCCACATACAAAGATTTAAATTATTCCAGGACCTGTTGGTTCCTGAGTGTGTGGAAAGGGGCACAAGAAGGCAAAGGTGGCTGCATAGACCCTTGAATAAATTAGAAGAGCCTTAGGGCACCTAGAGGCAGTTCAAGCAGAAGGAGCTGCCCACACTTTGCCCCTTGCACTGATGCCCTGTAAAATTTAGTGCTTAGAATGCCGTACTCTTTGGAAAGAGAAGTCTTAAAATGTCACCGCTCACAACACAAGACACACGTTTAAAACTGTTCCCTAACTGCACCGTGTCTGTCCCCTGCCTCCCTTCCTTACGCTTCCCAGTGAAGCGGTGATTTCCTGCGAAGAGGCGCGCACCAGGCRCGCTTCATTAGAGGCTCGGTTCTGCCTTGTGCTCGTGGACTCGGGGGGTCAGAGCAGGTACACAGCCGCCTGCAAGTGACACCTTGCGATGCCATGCTCTGCCCAAAGCTGTGAGTGTCACTACACGCTGTGCAGAGCGTGTGCTTGCTGTAAGGCAACATGAACCAAGGTTCTGCCCTTAAAAATGGAAATTCGTTCGCCCGCAAATTGCAAACGTAGGCTCTACGAACTGTGAGCCACAGATGAAGGCTTCCTGAAGTCCTTCAGAGAAAAGACAATGCCTTGTTCCAAAGATAACAGAAGATACRGCTCTGGCAGAAACAAGGAGAGCAAAAGGGAAATCAGGTTCCTGAGAATGTCAAAGCATCTTTCCCATCAGTTCTGAATTTATGTATTTTTACAGTGTTGCAATTCACAGAAAACAGCTGAATTTCCCGATTCTCCTTCATGGTGTAAGGCATTTTTGTAAGGATTTCTGATCACAGTTTGCCCCATCGGTTTCATTTAAGGTTAATAAGGTATGTGGTGTGGGAGTTGTACCTATCCAATCTACCATGATTCTTTAGGCTGTGAGATAAACACACTGAATTATTGCCYGTTGAAAGAGATCACCACGCAGTGACAGAGGAAATGGCAAGGCAACAGAAATCAAGGAAGGATTTAAAGTAGGTAGACCTGAAGGGCGAAAGGTTGCACCTGGCCTCTGGTATTTCCAGACTACTGTTTTAAAATGTGTGTAGCTTGTTCATAATTGGAAGTTTGAGATGTCAGTTTTGATTTTTGCTTGTTTTGAYGATCACCAGCTATACCGAACATGTTTTTTAGATGGAAAACCAAAAAAGAATGATCATTAGTGTYTCATGCACTGACACTGGATGTCATTAAATAATTAGCATTTTCCAGTCTGCAGAGCTGCAGCATTGATTCCTCTGTCATTCTAGGTACAGTAAGAAAATCTCTGTGATTTATGGATTGTACCATGTGTAATGAGTTTATAACAAAGCATTTTCTAGATTCGCTCCACTGATAACATGCACCTTAGATGATACAACTGCATCAGTTCATTAACTGGCGGAACTTTCCAAATACAGGTTGTTATGGTCTTTTGTGACAAAGAGTTATAAGCTCAAATGAAATAAAAATTGAGGTACATTTTTGTCCCAGATCTTAATTAATGTTCTTGTTTTTTAAAGAAATATCTTAATGAATTTTCTAGTTTTGTTCTCTGATATTACTTACCATTCAAGGATGGTCCTTTAGGCCCCTATTCTTCATGTATTTGACTCTAAAGTGGGTTTAACCTGATTCCTAATGAACTTTGTTATTTTTACYATATTAGGAAATGAAATGGCAATTTCTAAAAGAAACTGGTGGGTTTTAGTTCCTACAAGCTACAGATGTTAATTGGGATCCGGGCTGTGTTAGGTTTTTTGGTAGGCTTTTTTTCTTATCTCAGCATCTAGGACTTCAAGGAAAGGTTGTTAACTGCCTTTAATTAGAAAACTGACTTTACATTCTCTGACATTTGCTTCACATTTTTTCCACACTTAACTCAGTGGAAATTAATTTGGAAACCATACAAGGTAAGGTGTCACTTTCCTGTTGCATCTGCTTGTGAGTGTTCTGTTTCTAAAGAAGGAAGTATTAACTGCCTGTCTCTGTAGATGCCCCTCTTATTTTGACATGATTCTCTGATCTGCCCTTACCTTCCCAGTCCCCCACTCCACAGCTGCGTGGTCACCTCCCCATGCAGTTTCTCAGGAGGGGAGCACTCCCTTGTCCTGTGCAGGGAACCCCACAGCAGCACTCACCAGCTGACAAACAGCACAGGCATTAATTGCTGTCTGCATCCATTTCTGTGCCAAATCTAGGTGCTTTCTGTCTCTGAAGAAAATTGCATACAAAATCAATAAGCTCAGGGAAAATGGCTATAAAAATACAATTCTTTAAGTGGAAGGAAAGTAAATTGCCTATACTGCTCAGGTAGTTTTGGATTTGTTGCCTGTTTCCATATGAGAGATTTCCTTCCCGATAACTTAAGTCTCAGAAATTATTGTTAGTCAGTGTAGGCTTAAAAGTCTGATGCATTAATCTTTATATATGTTCCTTTCCATTGCCYCTTGCTTTATTTATGGAAATCATTTTGCTGGAGTAATACCATAAGCTATACAACCTGTTTTCATGAGGAACTGAAGTTGTAAAAAATAACTCAAAATAAAACTAGACATGAAATATCATTTGAAAAGCACCACATAACAATTACAAATATTTATTACTTGCAGTAAATATTGCTCCAGTTTCTATGTAGGTGAGGCTTTTTAATACTGCTACAAGCCACTATTTATACCTCTTCTTTATCATCCAGGAGTTTAAAACCTCTCAAGTGCCTCCTCCTTACTTTGAGGATTCACAGGCCACCTAGTATCTTTTAACACATCGCCCATCTAAACAATAGATTTACAACTCTGAAAATAAACTCAGATTACATGCAAGAGCTTTGCCTACAACACAGATAGTGGCACTGGTTTTGGATACAAAAGAAAARCTCCGTTTGTTGCAAAAGTAAAGTAACTAAATCTCACCTGAATGGCAGTAAAATATAATRTGAAAGGACATTATTTACCTCCGGTATCTCATCAGTGGTTCTCAGACTGGTTTGATTTCTTTAGACTCCCGGTGTGCTCCAAGCTCATATACTAGTGAGCCAGACACTCAGCTTGGAAGAAACTACCAGAGGAKTAAGTACTGTAGATGTCATAGTGTGTGCAGCACCTGGTCCATGAACTAAAGGAGAATAATGAAATAAGTAAGATAATTGAACGTGTGCAAATAAACTGATTTGCATCTGCAGCTCTGAAGCTGGGTATGCAAATATCAATCTTTATGCACCAACACTGCACYTGCAGGAATAATCAGAAACACTGTTCCTGATGTGAAATACTTTGCCTATGTATGAATGTAAAATTTTAATTAAAAAAAAAAACAACAAAACACACCCACCTCTAAAACCTCAGAAGATCTTGATGCACGGGTACTGAGGAGATGGGGAGGGAGTTAAGAAATCGTGATTTAGTTGACACCTGAAAACCTCCATCTAAACTTTTCTCATTATCTGTCATCCTGGGAAGTATCTCCAAGCCTATTATTCCGTTCCCACCCATGTTGCTGCAATCATAAAGGGTAACTATTGCTGTAACCCTGTGGGCACCATGTGTGTCTCCCGGTGGTGCTGCATGCACAGGGTGTATGATGTCAAAAATGTGTCAGRGTATTCTGCAGACAMTTCAGGATTTAAATACTYGMGTAGAAAGAGAATAACTTGATCCGTTAGATTTACAGATGTTGAAGGATTTGTACACCTGCTGGATTTAAGCCCACTGACATTCTCATCATCCATCCTTCATGCTCACAGTAAGGACTATATGTGAACTCCGTGGTGTAAAAAATACTCCCTCATCCCTGCCTATCCACACTGAAAGGGCAGATGYTATTCCCAGAATCTCTTCGCTAGACTTATAATTAAAATACTATTTGCACCACTGAAACTCTGCAAAACTGGTATTTTCTGATTTTGTTTTGAAATTAATGCAAAAAAGTGCAGAATAAAYGAGGTACATAAGTTGCTGTAAAAGTGACTCAAATCAGATCCATTCCCAGCATTTATGGATAGGATTATAAACAGCTTCATTTTGTATTTTTTACAGACAAGTTTAAGCTYTGCTGTGATTGATCAGAGCTGTGTTTCACTGGCCCAAATCCCTATCTAAACATTCTTCTTTCTAGTGGTAGATAGCAATATCAACATTCAAATTAATTAGTTTACAAAACACCAYGTAAACAACTCAGAATACTACTAAACCTCTTTTCAAATTGGTTTGTAATTTCAATACTGGTAAAATAATTGTGTTTATTACTCTTCAGTAACCTTACTGAATATTTTCATAGAATCAGAGAATATCCTGAGTTGGAAAGGACTCACAAAGATCAYCAAAGTCCAGCTCCTGGCCCTGTACAGGACACCACAAGAATCACACCTCATGTGCCTGAGAGCATTGTCCACACACTTCGTGATCTCTCTCAGGCTTGGGACAATGACCACTTCCCTGGAGAGCCTGTTCCAGTTCCTGGTGGTCAGTTTAGTCTTCAGGTAAAAGTTTAGCCTTTACCTAAACCTATTAGCCTCAGTTTATGCCATGAAATGGTAACTAAATACCTGACAGGTCCCCCAGAAAGATGTGGAAGGTCCATTTTTTGCAGGACTTTAAGAACAGGTGAAACGATGATGGCCAACACACTGCCTTTGCAGGAGCTGAACTGAACTTGGTATTGCTCCCTTCTTAGCTTGCAGACTGGTAGTGGTCTGTGATTATTAGAGGCTGTTTATAAAATAATCAGAATAATAGAAAGACACAACAAATGGAATAATCCTACTTCCACAAGCAGCAAATCCTTTAAATGAAGGAAAATGCAAGTAAGAAATGCRTGCTCCCAGGCCAGTTATCTTTCCAAATGAGCTTTAGAAAATCTCTAGATGAAAGCATGGCAAGTCTGAGGTTAAAACAGCAGTTCCTATACTCCCACATGAAAACTATGAGCCTTAAGCACACCAGTCCAGCTGGTATGAAGAAACATCTTTCAAAGATTAATCCTGAAATAGACATAGGACCTGTAGGGTAGGAGCTTGCATTTTTTTAAGCCATAAAAGGAAAGAGCACTAAGTATTTCCCAATGCATGTGGCTGCTCACAGATCTTCACCTTGCCAGAGGCCCCTGGCAAAACTCAACAGGGAGAGCACTTGGGCTGGACAAATGAAAATCTCCTAGTGCAACACACTTAAATAGAAAACTGACAACAAGGAACACAATCCTGCAGCTGGGTTAAATCCCCTCCTGTATCTTGTTTACTGCAAACCACAGCATAGTCTCTCTCCAGACCCATCACCTCTGCTCCCTTTCTCTGTGCCCAGTATTCAGCAGTCTGTCTACAATGTTGAAGAAAAGCTGCCTGTTTCCCCCAAGTTCTTTGTGCCCAGGCCCAGGAATAAAATATACAACAGCTTGCAAACTGCCTGGCAGTCAGTGACTGCATGCATGTCTTCATATGGATTCTGAACAGGCAGCATTTTAACACGATCCCATAAAAATACAAGTAGAAGATTTGATGTTTAAAATTCTCTACTGAATATTGCTTTGTTCATTTTTCAGTATTGCCTGCTATCAAACTTGTAACAATTTTGGTTTGGTTTGTACAGCTTCTTGAGGGATAGGGCTCTCTTGAATCATGAGGATCAATGCTTACGTGTTCTACTCATGTAAATGATATTTAATGACTTGAAGAGTTTGTGCTCATCTTTGCAGTGCATTTGGGCTGTACAARCATTTTTACTAATGCTGGCAGCTGGCAAAATACTGGTAAATAATGAATAATACAACTTAGTTAATAACAGAAAACCAAACACGTTGATTTTATTATAAATCAGCTGTTGGTACTTGCAGAGAGCAATATCTTTCTCCATATTGCTAATTACTTCAAAACATCAAAAGCTTTGAGCACTCTAAATTTCATAGCTTAATTACTCAAATGGAGAGAGATTTGCATTTCAGGTAGACAGACCCATTGGAATTAGACTGCTATTATGAGTTTATTTTGACACCTAATTACAAATAAGTACTTTAGGTCAGATTCTTGATTGCATCCAAGATCTGCTGACACAGCAGAAGGGCAGTAAAATAAAGAAGAAGTCAGCTTAAAGTCATCTTTAAGAGCTCCCACATCTCGGCGTAATTTARAGTTTTAGATATGCCTGCAATAGCCTTCAGAAAACAATTATTCTAAGCAAAGACTTTGGCATTTCAGCACTTAAAGCACTCCATCTTCTCACCGTGCACTTCTCCACTCTGAATTAGGGCTTTTTACTTGGTTTGTGTGACAACCCAAAACTTCTGGTGGTGAGGGGGCTACAGAGGCAAGCACTGTGAGAAGATGCCAGAAACTTCTGAGCGTCCGGCAGAGCCAATGCCAGTGGATTCCAAGATGGACCTGCCACAGGCCAAGGCCAAGTCTATCAACAAYGGTGACAGTGCCTCTGGGATAATGTATTTAGGAAGAAAAAAAAAGAAGTTATTGCACAGAGGCAAGTTGCAGCCAGAGAAGAGAGGAGTGAGAATATGTGATGGAAACAACTATATAGACATCAAGGTCAGTGCAGAAGGGGAGGGAAGAGGCACTCCATATGCTGGAACTGAGATTCCCCTGCAGCCTGGAGGACTCCATGCCAGAGCAGGTGGATGCCTGAAGGAGGCAGTGGCCGTGTGGGAAGCCCACACTGGAGCAGGGGACCCATGGAGAGAGGAGCCTACGCCGTAGCAGGTTTGCTAGCAGGACTCGTGACCCCAAGGGGGACACACATTGGGCAGCCTGTGCCTGARAGATTGCACCCCATGGGAAGGAACCTACACTGGAGCAGTTCATGAACTGTAGCTCATGGAAAGGACTCACATTGGAGAAGTCCATGGAGAACTGTCTCCTGTGAGAGGGACCCCATGTTGGAGCAGGGGAAGGACTCCTCTCCCTTAGGAGGGAGCAGAAACAGCATGTGATGAGCTGACCGTAACCCCCATTCCCCATCTCCTTGCACCACTAGGGGAGAAGATGTAGAGAACTGGGACTAAAGTTAGGCCTGGGGTGGAGGGAGGAAAGACAGAAGGTGTTTTTAAGATTTGGGTTTACTTCTCATTATTCTACTCTGATTTGATCGACAATAAATTCATTTAATTCTCCCCAAGATGAGTTTGTTTTGCCCATGCTGGTAACTGGTAAGTGATCTCTCTCTCTGTCCTTAGCTCAACCCAAGGTCAACCCACCACAGGCTTGTGCCGCTGCCAAACCGCCCTGCCCAGTGCAGGCGTGTACAAGATGTGCTAAGAAGGAAGCAGATATGGGACAAGAAATGTGCTTTTTCTGGGGCAGTTATATCGGGTAAGCACAGTACAACAGCGTTAAAGCATATATCCCATCTTACAGTTTTTGTTTTTAACATGGGGAGTTGGTATAATGTCCTATGGAGCCAAATTGCATTTAAAATCGAGCCCACCCATTGTGTTTAGAGGCGCTGCCTTTTAAGGATTAGCTACAATTTCATTTGCATGCTGAAAATTTACAGCCACATCCACAGCATGCAAAGTTGCTTCATCTCTCTCTTTAGATGGCAATAACTAGAGCCAGTGGTTAAGCAATGGAAGTTCATTCAAAAGTAACATCTGTTTGTACTTCAGATTTCAAATCACATTGTTGCTTTTGCTTTTCATCAACACTTCAGCTAAGACGAGCAGTGGCATTTTGCATAATATTCAAGAATTTGCTTATGCAAAACACAGAATAATTACTTGTAAGATTTTGAAGAAAAATCTCATAAGAGCTCACATTTTCTACATTCTCATCTAGATATAAAATGTATAAATCTAATATTCTTCCACTCCTTGTCTCYGCCTGAGCTTTTGTTAGATGACATGTGCTGCTTTGCACATGAAAAGCGTTATTTCTGCAAAACTAGCCTTCTTCAGTTCTTTTGGTTTGTGCTGCTCTGTGGTACACTGGTTTCATTGACTTCCACATGATGCCGTTGATCAAATGATCTGTGCTCGTATGATAATTAGATACTACAGACTGCTGACTAAAAGACAACTTTTGAGATTGTTATTAGATAACTCACTCACAAGTCCTTATGGCCCAAACAACAAAGACTGATATAATGGCAGAGAGTCTAAAACACTTGTGAAAATTATATCAGCTGGAGGTCAGGATTGCAATTTCTCATATTCACCAAAATACTGAGATTAGAGCAGTGGAGATGCTCAAAGTACAGTGCARGTGAAGGTGGTTCAGAGGAAATTTATACCTGTAACCTGCCATGGTGACCTGCATGATCCCCCATGCATCTTTGTTCATGCGCTTTGAAGTCCCTCTTAAGGGAAATGCTAACACAAGGAAGGACAAATCTATAAAGGGAAAAAATAAATTTTAAATTACAAGAATTTTTAAAAGTTCTTCAGGCTTCAACCAAGATTTCCAAAGGTGAACAGTGAATTTATGTTTCTCATCAGCAACACAGGAAAAGGCCCTGATCCTCAGAAAAGTGCTGAACCACCTAGAATATTTAATATACTACTGAGCAGCCTTGGAAAGCTTGGCCACTCTTTGCACAAAGAAAAAATACCAATTTCATTTGAGTTATGCACTCTTCTTTTCTAGTTGAGATTTTTTTTTGTTTGCTTCATGAAACATCGGCAGRCTGCGGAAAAGGTGGGTGGTGTGGAGCTTTCTTTGCTCATGTGGGGACATTCCTGCTGCCTGTAGGACTATGGCATGGTGCGGACTGGGACTATGTGTTTTTTCTTACCCTTAGGTCACTGTCCTTGTAGACAGCTGCAGTGCACTCTGGCTGAGTGGTGGAAGAGGGTGAGGACAGGAGCATGTCATGTCCCCATCCAGAGCTGAGGCTGCCAAAACCAGGGAAACAAGAACCAGCAGACACCTTGCAGCCCCAGCCTCCCTGCGCAGGACTCTCCTAGCATCAGGTCAAGGCTGTCCATCCCACACCTCCCTGACAGCCAGGTGACATCTGTCCTGGGCCAGTTATGTCACCAGCTCCCTGTGACACAGCCACGACATGACCAGAGCTAGTGCCGGTGGCTGGTAGCTGCCCTCTCTGACGCGGCTGTGCCGTCATAAGGGCTGTYGGTGCTGCATCGGTGTGACACGGCTGTTTATCTTTTACCACTGGAGTGAGAAGAAGCAAAAAAAAAAATCAAAAAATAATAAAAAAGACATTTTAAAAAGCAAAAAGGGAAGAAGAACACCCAATGCTGAGCCTGCAGGTTAAATGGCTGGAGCAGCAATTTAAAGAACAGCTCAGCAATGGTGAAAAAGGAATTAAAAGCAATGGGTGCTACTCACTGCCTGATATTAAAGATTTGCATGGTAATTGCTGTTGAGATTTGTGGACTTGAAGGCTTAATTCAGGGAGAAAAATGCATTTTGAATGGACTGAAGGTAATATTTCACCTCTTTGGAGCATGAGACATGTCCAATGCCAAACTCTGCATCCACAAGTGGCTGAGAGTGCTGAGGAGGTTTGAGCGTTGACTGCTGGACTCACATCGGTTTTTCTTGGAATTGAACAAAAAGATCTGAATGACCAGGAATGACCTTGTGCTACAGACTTCTGTTTGCCACTAAAACAAAATAGATAAACTAGTTTTCTCCTGCTTGRTTCACTGTAGACTATTACACCCTCYTGAATTGACAGGACAAGGGGCAATGGGCACAAACTGAAGCAGAGGATGTTTGGATCTTTCCAGGCATGGAGCATCTACCTCATTTCAGAGGTTTCCTCTGAGCAGCACGAAACTCTTGCTTTCAGGATGACCTGACACAGGTTACCCAGGGAGGCTGTGGAAACTCCACTTTTGGAGATATTCAAAGTCTGAATAGAAATGGCCCTGTAAAAGGTGTATATTTTGCTCTGCAGACCCATGCTTAAGAGTGATCTACAGAGTGCAGGTATTCTCTTCCCTAATTTTTTTCTTATATTGGGGTGTGGCTTTGAGCTAGTAGGGATTTTTTAGTTTTCTTTACAAGCATCATGAAGAACTGGCTAATGAGAACTCAAGAAGTATGGAAAACATCTCTTTCCTCAGAGAATTRTGCATGGTTTGTGAAATCGTCCTTTCATTTTGAAAATCTTGGGTCAAACCCTGCTCTACTCAGAAGAATTTGGGGCAAGAACTGGCTAGATAAACTGCTGTGCCTCTTTTTCTCATTCTATGTGGGAAAAAAAAAGAAGTATGTATCATAAAAAATAACTAAAAATCAAAATTACATTCATACTCACTGCAATTAAAAACAAAACCCAAAGCAGTCTTTATGTTGTTGAGTGATGTTAGGGAAGCAAACAAAACCCAGAGAAGGGTCTTTGGGCATAAAAAAACCTACAAATAATTTTCTTATCATGTCCCCTTCTGTTTTGACTGTCTCACGTTGCCTTTTCAGAAGAAGAGCTCAGCACAGAAACTGGTGCTTAATTAGGTTTAATTTTTGCTTTGCTCTTTCAGTTCACCTTTAAAAGCTGAGAGCCATGGCTTTTCATCAGGTATGCCAGAAGGAGCTGGAAGCAGCGCTCTGTGCAGTCTGTTGCAGATCCTTCCTCACAGTCAGCGTTTGCACAGCTCTGTCTCCACTCCCACGCCCCTGGGGATTCCTCAAGGACGGGCGGTCTGTTTTTCTCTTTACAGTGTCCATATCCATCCTAATTAGTTTGAACCAGGCTCTAAGGATTAACGAGATCCCTTCAGTAAGAGGCTTTGCAGAAAGGGTGACCTCCCACCCTCYCAGGTTGTATGTGTGTGAGCTCAGTTGCTCATTTGGAGCACGGATATTTGGAGCACTGTACGTGGTAGACCTGCATTCAGAAATAGCACAGGACACTACTATAGTATTTTCCCTTTAATCTCTAGAAACCAGACGCTGAATTTTTCCCTTTCAAAATTTTGTGCCGGTATAAATGCCACCAAAGTTGACAAAAAAAATTCCAATATTTACAGGCCTGACAGGAGATAAGGTCCCTGAATGTGCCCTCTCTGGACTTCAAGGTTTTGATGTGCTGCTTCTAATTCTCAAATTATCTGGCCTCCTCATTTCCCTATCTAGGTTACCATATTTCACATGGTGCTATTAATCAYACGAGCACTATTGGCTTTTTCTCTTGTAATTATTGATTTCAGCCTATCTTCTGGAACTTTTGACTGCTTTTATAAAATGGTTATGTTGCTATGACAGAAACTAGATTTGTTTTAATAGGATAACAAAACTTGAATACAGAGAGCTTGGAAGCTGTAGGTCTGCAAAGATTTCCTGTGACAGCGCTTTGGGAAAATTGATAAAGCCACAAGTGAAGCAGTGTTGTTGAAACCTGGTAAGGATTAAATGTGAAAACAAAAAAAAGCACAAAGTGGGTTTGTTAAATAGAACATAGGCACAGTTCACAAAAAAAGGTGAGGTTGGAGAGGACATCAAAACCAGGGCCCTGAAGTGAGTTCAGACTTTTGTATCCCACCGTGATTTCCCCTCAGTGCCAGGATCAATGGGATTTTACCTTGGCTGTTTTAGAAGTGTCTCATAACAAAACTGCTGAGTTCTCACTATGYAGCTGGTATCCTGGCTATTCTGCAGAATAAATCTCCTCAGGACAGATTTTGCTTTCCCTTACCAGTCAGGATAATTCCAGTCTTCTGCAAAATGAACCTAGATTGACACCAGTGCTAATCAGAACACGAGTATCCTGCCTGAAGGGAGTGGTCTTCAGGAAAAGTTCTTATATTTGTAACAATTTCTATTTTGAATCGCCATTCTGTTTTACCAATCATTAAAAGAAACAAAAATTATTAGTCCTTTTATTGTTTTTGAAGCTTCTAATTCTGCCGCCATTATTAAACAAATCCTCCTTATACTCTTTAGTAAAGGTACTTATATTACAGGTGTATTCTTCCTGCCTACTTTTGATTAAATAAGGCTCAAGTCGAAGCCTACTGAAGACAGAAAATCTCTCTGACAAAGTGTATAAAAGTTTAATTACTACAAAATACTGCCCATACTGTGCAAGTTTCCACTGTATTTCCCAGTGGTCTTCTTTCACCCCCACCACAGTGGGCTGTAACCACATTTGTCTCAAATACCACACATAATTGCATGTTAGTTTAGCTGCATTTTAGCTGTCCTCTCCTGAATCTCGTCTAATCTTTTGATTTCAGTTCTGTGATGAGAAGCCCTAAACTGCACCCGTTTGTGATTGCATTCTTACCAAGGCTGCCAGAAAGTTGTTACTAGGAAAGAAGTGAGAGTTATTTATTTTAGTCATTCATTCTTATCCTTAGCAGGTCAGGCTAAGCTGCACTAGGGACATTTACTTCTGTAGAAGGCTTAGCTAAATGTGGAAACTCATATACCATATTACATCTGTATCACAGATATTAGTCCCCAGTACACTAAGGGTGGCAGAGCTAGAGAATGTTATTTCTTTATAAGGCAATTCATTCTTTTTTTATGTATCTTTGTGTTATTTTTGCAGTATTGCTGCAGAGTCTTTTAACTGTTTCACTCACTGTACCTCCCACTAGATACACCCCACTGCCATCATCCACTAGCATTTCTTCTAAACTGACAAAGCTGAAGGAATGAGTGACACAGATTACTCAGTTTTTAAATATTAATTCTCGTAAACCAATCTAAACCAGCCCGTCACCCCATGTCACTTCTAAAAGGTTACACCAATCTGATGCTGTACTCCATACTTGAAATCTCTCTCCTGGTTGCTGTCACACCGTCATGCCAGCTTAAAAGTGATCAAGCTACATTTGTCCTATTTTACAGAGACAGCGTTGAGAAACACACTTTTTTCCTTATTCAAAAATACCATCCATTTCAGAAGGATCCAGAAAAAAAAAAAAAAAAAGCCTTCTTGAAATGATGGTTAAGTCACAGAATGTTGTAGGAACCGTGTCTGAAGGGTTAAAGGGATGGTATTAAGGAATATATGCCCTTGTTTTCTTATTATCCAGACAATATTAGAACACAAAATGTATATGATTGCTATACCCTGGACAACAACAACAGCAGCAATCACAGCAGATGGTCATTTCTTTGAGAAAGTCATTGCAAACCCCTCCTTCGAGCTGCTTCTTGCACTTGACCCAAACTGCCCCATAGCTGTTGCAGCCAGCCTGGGTTTAGCCAGCAAAAACCCCCCTGAAGGCCTTGGCATAAGTGCAGGACAGCAGGAGAATTCTGCTACTTAAAAATATAGAGTTGTGTCCTGGCAGCCTCTTACATACGACAAGAAACTTTTACACGTTGTAGCTTAGGTGTTGCAACAAATTTGCAGGAAGTTTGCACTTACCTCTGTCATGGTATGATACCACTGCTTGTCCTCTTCCAGACAAGTTAACAATGAAAAACTTGTATGAAGTTCTTCAAAATTCTGGTGAAAATGGGCTGTGCTGTCCCTGGGGAAAAGCCACCCTGGAGTTAATAACCCTGGATTTCACTTTCAGAAAAAAAAAAAAAAAAGAAATCATAACTCTACCTTTCATTCCCATTGCTTGATTTTGTGTTTTATTTTATTTTAAATGTATGGTTATAATTAGTAGTTTAACTGTAAGCTGTCATATTACATGTATACTTATTTGTGCTGCAAGGTAATAGAGCTGTGGTGTGACACAGCTGATTGAAATCAAATACACCATAAATTTAAAATGTCTGCATTTACTGTGACAGTTCAGGTGCCTGAATTATGCAGAAGAAATAACAAAAATTATAAACTACGTTTTAAATGCCATGATAGTCTTAACCACAGAAAGTGTCTGATCCATAAATGAATAAAACTCCACGATTTAAATGTGAATTCCAAATGCCTTTATTTCTTAAAAATCTAGTACTGATTTCAGTGAATTCAAATGTCTATTGGCTTTAATGTCTCTAATTAGAGACTTCCTTGAGTATTTCAAAATGTAAAAAATATAAACACAAGCTCTGCCAAAGCTGAAAACTGGGCTAAGTCCTCACACTTATTTTCTGCTCTATGCCGTGTCCACATAATTTTTTCCATTAGTATGAAAAAGGCTTCAAATTTGTATCCAACAGTTTTGAGATACATACATTTTGCAATGCAAACTGTGTTCCTTCCTATGTCAGACTTAATACTAAATTAATATCAGAGAATAAAAGCCAACAAAAAAACCCCAACAAAACAAAACAATCAAACAAAACCAAAACCAGACAAAAACCAACCAAACAACAACCAAAAAAACCCACCACCACCAAGAAAAAAAACCAAAAAGCAGCAAAAATCAAAACCACAAGAAAGCTTAGTAGTCCTGATATTTAGTATGACTTTGTGTTAAAAGATTTTATGAGATGATGCCAGACACATAAGACTTCTTAACCACCATAAATCTAACTATAAAATTAGAGTTAATTTCAATCCATGGATCATCAAAGGGGAAAGCCAAGACAACATCTCTGTAAACAACCACCCTCTCCAAGTAATGTAAAATTCAGCATTTATATTCCTGAAGCCATGGAGCTGTTCAAACTAATCCTGACCTTTCAAATTCCTGCGCAACCATACCAAAACCTAAGAAAACATGCACATCCTCTGATACCAGGCTTTGCTGCAAGTTCAAGGGTCTTCATAACCCAATTTGACTTTGTGCTCTTGAACCTTTGTTTTCCTCCATGTAAGGCGCCCCTAGATCTGACTCAGAAGACCTAAGAAAATCCCAGTGCTCCAGTTTCTGCAGTGCTTATGCCTATCAGTGCTGCTCATAAGCATATTCTTGAGCTGAGTTTGAGACCAGGGCCCTTACAAGTGAGAAATCACATGGGAGATCTGATTCTCACAGTTCAATGAAATAAATGACGTATCAAATTTGGAAACTATTGTGTATTTCCTATCTGAAAACCTACCTTTCCTTCGCCCATAAAACTGCACAGTAACCAAAATAACATTCCAAACTCCAGTGAGACTCTCATCACAGTAGAAGTGTTCTTTCTGTAACATGTCCAGAAATCCACCTTAATTACACCAGGCATTTTCAGAGGAGTGACACATTCAACTGAAAGAATTAAACAAGACTAGCTGCCAACCATAGTTCAAATTGTTCATACAGGCTTGTTAGAAGTAGTGAAAAGTGGAGCCATGGGAAGAAGCATCTATTCATTTTTAATTAGGTGAAAACAAAAGATGTAAAACAACCTACTGCATTTCCAGATCTTTGGGGGTTTGAGTGGAAGGCCACCCACTCCTGCTCTAATTGCTCGAAGAGGAGTTTCCTCCTTATTCACTTGCATCTCTTTCTTGTTCCATTTTTTTCAGTGAGATGATTTAGCACCAGTGTCCACTGAATCAAAAAAAGCCTGATTAATGTGCAGCAGCTGACATTATAGCATATACATTCACGTTAGTGATGGAAGAGCCTCATGTAATTGGATCAGAAATTGGATAAAATAATGAAAAATTTAACACAGCCTTTGTCTTTATACGTTACAGTGGGATGGCTGTGAGGTCAGGAAATGGGAGACAACTAGGGGAGTTTTAAATGCTTTTCTGGTAAAAATTTGTTTAACGCATGCCCATGATTAAAACGAATGTGGTATCCCACTGCGACACAGAGGTACAAGAGAGGGAATAATAAATTGGTGGCATTGACAAGGTGTCATTTGTTATCTGCTTTAAAATGTCAGGTCATGCCATTGCACTGAAATATTTTCTCTCTTGATGTATGTCTTACAAAGCAAGTTCAATGTTTGGTACTTTTCGATTTCAATAAAAGAAAACAGCTTTTAATCTGGAAAGCATAGTAACCATCAGGAAAATAAGGTCAATTCAAGGCTCCTATTTGAACACTTTTTCACAAGCCTCTTGAAAAAGCCTAGTCTAAGTGGCCTTGTTCGTCATGGAGCCCTATCCTTACTCACAGAGCCCTGTCTGGCTTTCTGCCCATTTTTTTTCCTCTTTTTTTTAAAAAAAATAAGTATGTTTCTGTGCTAGAAAGTAAAAAAGAGAGAAATTTTAATTTCTTTAGAACTTGAGTCTTGTGATAAATTGGTCAACTTTTTGATCACAGAAACTATTAAGGGAATGTTTCCCAGGCTGACATTAACTACATGCTGGAAATACAGATAGGGAATTTAAATAAATTATGACGTTATATTCATGACAAAATCCATTAAATAAACTAGACATCTTATAGGAGAAGAGAGCAGTTATTATGCTTGTATTTTTTGCATTAATGGAGAATAAACCCCTTTTCCCATAAATCTATCAGAAACATGGAAAATGAAAAAGTGGGGGAATGGACTGGTAATGATAGAACACAATGCAACTTCAAATTAGGCCACAAATTTAACTCACAGGATGCATTTGCTCTGGTGAAGGGTTATGGAAAAAAACCTGAAGCTTTCTTCTACAAAATGCTCACAAGCACAATTCCTAAAGAACCTGACCATTAGTTACTTCTTGAACCTACTCTCCGAGGAGTACTTTATGTTATTGTTTGAGAAGCATGCCTAAAATAAAAGCAATGAGAGGCAGCAGCAGCAAGTTAAAACCTAACTAATTTGGTGTTTTTCTGGGTAGGTGTAGAACAAAGCACCCTGGATCCTGACTTGCCTAGTCCACAAAAAGGCTGCGAGTAGGGGAGGTAAAGGAGAGAATGCAGCGTATGTTCTTAGGGGCAGATTTGGGCAAGTAGATGGCTCTGTTTTGCTGAGGGTGTTGGAGTGTCAGGGCAGTACTAACTGAGAAAGCATCTAGAAAGTGCTGTTGCATTCATGTGCAAGTCTGCTTTTGCAATGTTTTTCTTACCTCATTTTTGGGTTGCATTCCCCTCAGATTCAGAGCAGCATCCTTGCACAAATCTTTGAACCTAACTTCATGGACTCAGCAGCAAAGTTTGCACTGGTAAAGAGCGTGCAAAACGGACCGACTATGAAGAACCCTGGCTTGGCAGGATAGGCATGGAACAAAGAGAAAAAACAAAGATGAAAAGATTTTTCTAGCTCATTCTCAAACTAGTTTTTACTGGATCCTGCTTCTCTAAGCTTTTTTTTTTCTCCATCTCTGTGATACATTCAGCTCATCAGTGCTCAGGTGAATCCTAAAACCGGTTTCTTCCAAATGACATTATTTAATATCTCTGACCTACTTTATCTTCACCAGTTCTTTTGTATTTATCCAGAGGAAAATTTGGAAATACAACAAGTAGTACCATAGAAATTAAGATCCTAGCATTGTAACTAGGCGTTATTCTGCTTCCTCTGTACGTCAGTAGCAGCACACAACGGCTCTAATGAAATCAGCAGCTACTCTTTTTTTCCTGTCATCCTAGTATAGGTCAGATCCTGGTCCACTAAGCCTCTGTTTCTCCAGTTGAACCATATCTCAGCACCAGTAATATTCAAACAATCTTTCCTTACCACCTCTAGATATGTCCCCCAGAATTTCAAGAGGCAAATATACTGGCGGAAGAGGTGAGGAGGAACAGGGTGAAATTGTACACCAAAAAAAAACTATACCAGGTGTGTATTAAAAACTGATATCAAGAAATTTGGCCTTGTTTCTTGGGCACTAATTGCTTTCACTGTTAATGACTGGTTTGTACTGCATGATACTGTAAAGTCTAACTTCTGCTCAGCACCTCACGGAGCAAGTTCCCTGACATTTTTCACCTTGCTGTAGCCCAGCTAGGAAGTTTTACATCACCTTGAACCAAATGCCTTGCAGACACTAGAGAAAGCAAGCACCTTCAGTTATGAGGCAATGTTTCTCTCCTGCTATTACTGCACAATTGTTTAGACTAGTGCAGTAATAAATGGCCCAATTGTTCACAGGGGACCAAGGATTGTCAGGCAGGGAGGATTATTGCTGTTGTCTGTGGTTTATTAGCTAGCATTTTGATTCAATGCCTGATACAGTTCCATAATTAAAATTTAATTTGTGTGTGAGCTTGTAAGAGAGAGACAGACAGGGAAAATATTCATGCATTGTACAGGTGATAGAGAGAGAGATTTTCTCTGCATACAGACTGATTCCAGTGAGAGATTCAGGAAGTTTCTAGGGGGTAGCACAGCAGAGAAACTCRAAACTGAAAAACACCCTGATCTCTAGGGTTAAGAATCTATTACAGTGCATGAAAAAATAATTGAAAATATGTGCATAGTAACCTAGAACTAGTTACTAGGAAATACTAAACATACAGGTGCTTGAGAAATCTCCCTTCTCCAGAGCTTAGGCACCTGCCTTAAGGATGTCATTCTCTTTAGGATTCCAGTCTGGTAATCCATTCCTAAAAGTATTAATATACTCTTTGAACAATTCTCCTCCTGGAGGAAAAGGAGTTTCCTCTATCCCTCAGTTATTATTGTAATAATCTAGAAATTGAAGGTACATAATTTTTCGCTTGGTTTTGTTTTGGGGTTTTTTTAATGCATCATCATATTTATGTAAGACCTCTGTCATTTAAGTGATGGGATGCTAACACTAAGTTTTACCACCAGACATATTTCAACAGTCTTATCCCACTTACTGGTATAAGTGCAGGTTTTACCACAAGCAGTGTTAACAAGATTTTACCACTCCTAAACACAACGTGCCAAAGAACATCTTTTACACTAAGTAAAGCAACATCAGGATAGTTTATTTTATGTTTCAGTTTGGGAATATTTGGCATTATTATTGAAACAGCGAGTGTCACATCATTATGACCTGATCTCATTTTAGCAGCAGGAAATATTTGGCTTTCACTGCCTGAGAGGAAGCTGTGGCAGAGGGAGGTACCTCCATAGATGTACCACAACTTCCAAAACACCCAGACATATGCTCAGACTATCATTGCTAATAACTCCTTTGACATTAGAGGCTGTGAGATACAGCTTCTCCACTGCTGTAGTCATCCGTCGCATGCCTATAAACTCTCTGCTTAATAAGAGTCCACTTACAAATTAGAGATCATTCAGACTTTCCTGGAGCATTTTCTGATAGACAAATAATAAAAACCTAAACCAACTACAATTTACTGATGTGCAGCTATAGCACTGGACATTATTACCTTCCTTTAGACTTATTAGGAGGCAAATAACAGGACTGCTGGGCTGCAGACTGAGTTGTGCAGGCTTCAAAGCACACACATCTTATCTATTTCCCCATCACTGACCAGATCGTGTCCTAGGGCATGTTCTCAGTGATTCTTCAGGTTGTTGTCAGATATTATCAATTTAAGTGTTTCACAAGCAAAAATATTCCCAATTATTTCTTTCGTGCAGTATTTTTAAAAAATATTATTAAGAAATGAAGGTGGTTAGTTGTTGAGTATACTGGAGATACACGATTGATGTAATAAAGGGGCTTGGGTTTGGCTTTAAAGATTACGGTGATACACAAAACTTTTCCCCTTCCAACTGATTTCAGCTGAATAACATTTTGTAACATCTAAAACCCCTCCCTTTTTAAATTTTTTTTTTAATATCATTTTAACAAGCTTTCTAGGACTGGAAATTAACAAGTGGTCTATGCATCTGGTGGATGCCAATTACGGTTTCCTAGATTTTTTTTTTTAAATCATTAATAAGAATGAAAGCAAATATCTATGAATATTGGCAATAAGGAATAAAAATTGTTTGGAAAGAGAATTTTTGAACACTGGATGAGATTAAAAATGATAGGTTTTTATTTTTAAAAGGAAACACTTTTCTTTTATATGGAATTCAATTAAATACTTTGTTGAGTCCAAACCCAAGTATTTAAATTTATATTTGGGCTCTGAACACTATTGAAGTTATATATTAGTAACTAGAAAGTGATTTTGAAACATCTTAGACATTTCATTTGAAATTGGCTTAGATTAAGCACTTTGCCTTTTTCCTAAATTTGTGTTTTCTGAAGAAGTGATTTGCAAATCTAAGTGAAATTCCCCAAAGAATTCTAACCTCCTGGAATCCTAAAACTAAACATATAAAACTGTGGCTGACTTGTTGCAAATATTTTCTTTCAGCTTTTCTTTAGTTATAACAATGTGGTATCTAAATCTTGAAAATACAAAAAGTATTTAAATATTGAAAGCATTGGGTATTTAAAAAGCAGGAAGAAAACAAGGATTTGAATACAAATACATCTAATTTCATGATCTTTCTAGCATAGTTCCTAAAAGCAATAGAAAAAAATAGTATTTGAACAAATGTGAGATATTGGGGTTTTGAAATTCCTACTGTTAAAATTCTGAAAAAAATAAAAAATTTTACCTCAATATGCTATTGGAAACTGGTTATAAAAAAAAAAACCACTGACAGGTGGAAATAAACAGAATTTTTGTATCCTTTCTCTTTTAATCTAGATTTCACAGACAGTATTCTATATTCTGGTCATTAAAACAAAAATTCTTTCACAAGAAGACACCAAAGTTTTGTTGATGATAATCATATACACAACATTTTAATCGTTAGAAGAAGCTTTTTATGCAAACAGTTATTGACATTGATAGAAAAGCATCGAGCTACAGCACATGCAAAGGAAAAGTTTTGTAATAGACTTCTAACATCATACTTGAAAGTTTCAGTCTTGAAGTATACAAAAGGTGCATTATTTGTACTGATAATGCTTAATTATGTTTTTATTTTGAAGCACCATCCTTTGATATAACAAATTCTCTTAAAATGCAGCACTGTTTATCAAGATACTGGAATTGACACAGATAAAAATTGGCACATTTTTTTTATTATTATTATTATTATTATTATTAATGGCTGTGAATGTACTCACCCTGCCATTCCCATGTTTGCATCTATTTCAAACAGAGAACTTGATTGGTGGTGGCTTGGTGGCCCTCTCTCCCTTGATTTCCCTCCCAACAGAGCTCACTGCAGAGGAGCTGAGAGGAAGATGACCCCTCTTAACCAAATCACAATGTGATAGTGACATGAGAGCAGTCCAGGGAGCATTCACAGGCAAAGGGAGGCAGCCCTCAGTGAGCAAAACTCAACATATTTGGAACAGGAGGTCCCAATAAAGAACAGAGAGCATGCCAGAATGAAGTGCCATAAAAAGAGGTCCAAAAAAGTCTCCTCTTATTGGATCCAAAGCAAGTACGAAAAGATTCTGATAAACTTTCACATCTAACTCAGTGTGTTGGTTTTGTCCGGGAAGGTGAATTTTCTTCCCAGTATCTGGTGTGGGGCTGTATTTGGGATTTGTGCTGGAAACAGAGTTGATGACACAGGGATGTTTTACTTATTGCTGAGCAGGGCTTGCACAGAGTCTCAAGGCCTTTTCTACTCCTCATCCCACCCCACCAGTGAGGAGGCTGATTGTGCACAGAGGCTGAGGGGGACACAGCTGGAGCAGCTGACAACACATAAATCTGGGAGGAGAAGAAGAAGAAAAGGGGGAATGTTCAGTTTGCCTTCCCAAGTCACTGTTTTCACTGATGGAGCCCTGCCGTCCTGGGGTTGGCATGGGAAGAGGTGAAGGAAGTCCCTGTTCTGCTTTGCTTGTGTGCACAGGTTTTCCTTTTCCTATAAACTGCCTTTGTCTCAACCCATGAGTTTTTCTCACTGTTACTCTTCTGGTTGTCTCCCCCATCCCAACAAGGCAGGAGTGAGCTTGCAGCTGCTCAGAGATTAGTTTCTGGCTGGGGCTAAAAAAACCACCCAGCAAGATCCAAATACATCCTGGTGAAACTTAAGGTAAATTGTTTTATATTTTTCCTCATCCTCTTCTGTTACTGATAATCAAGACCAAAACCAGATATATTTCATAATTTCATTTTTCAAAACTGAAGCCTACTCTTGAGTAACTTTGGTGGTTTCTGAGAATAAAATTCACTTCTGTCAATCACTGTAAGGCAAAACTGTCGTTTAGGAATAACATCACAAACAGCTCTTGAGCTGTACAACATAAGAAATCTCTTATTAGTTTTATGTTAATTTTTTGTTTGTTTGTTCACACTTTTTGTTAAAATAAACTCTAGGCCTTGGAAGTGAACCGCTCTGACTTTCATTAGAGCCAGACTGAAGGGCACAGATTTTACCCATCCATAAATTCCTCAAACTTTTTATAAGGATACGAAGGACTAATTTTGATATCATACTAAAATAAATATTCACAAATACTAGTACTGAATCAAGTGAAGAGTGTCCCAATGACACTCTTAGAAATCCAGAGCCACTCTATTAATTTCAGTAACATTTTTGCAGTTTAACATTAACACCAAAAAGGTGAGAATAGGAGCCACTGGAGCATATCTGCTTAAAAGGTGTCTCACAAGTGATTAAAGTTCCACAAACACTGGTTTTCCTCCAGAATAATTCCACAGGGTGACATTAAAAAGTCTTATTTTGTACAAGTCTTTGTATTAAAGTCTGATGGCAGCCAGCAGATCACAGCAGGGGAGTGGCAATTTATAGGGAAATGCAGAGGACTGGCAGCAGAAGTGGTTGCACTTCAGTGGATCCCCAAGTGGCCATTGCTGCTGCATAAATAGCACAAAAAGGCAACAAAGAGCAAATTTGCTGGTGAGGGACAAGTACACTACAGACTCCAGAAACTTCGGAACAAAGTGGGAGCAGGAACTTCTTCCCCACACGGYCACCTGTAACCAAACGTGGTGTTTCAGCAGAACCCTCAGCCCACAAGCTCAACAAGCACTGCCCTGTTGGAAAAAGCAACAAAAACCAAACCAACATTCTCTTCTGCTGGACTGGGGGGCTGGGTAACAAATATGAGCATCTATTAAGGAAGGTCGAGGAGAAGGAAACCCATGCAGCCAGAACTGGGGCAGGCTGCAAAGTGCCTATAAAAGAACTGAAGAAGCGTCGCTGTTGTACCATGAATGGCGAGAAATTACGACACGAAAGTCCAGATCCAGGGCAAATCGAGCGAGCGAGAGCCCTGTTTATTAATTAAAGACCGCTTATATAACTTGGTTCGCAAAGATGACAGGAAAACCATTGGTTCTTTGAACAGCCACCCCTTGGCCCATTGGCCAAAGCTCACAACAACTACTTCAAAATATTTTTTCAATGTGTACCACAACTCTGCAAARCAGACCCCAGGTGCACAGATAAAGATAGCTTACAAAACCGTCTTCACTGTTTTCATCTAGTCTGTGTGTGAAAGCAAAGTTCTCACAGAATATTGAGAAAAAGCTGAAGAATTTCTATGTTTTTAACTTTTTAGCATCCACAAAGAAGCAAACAGCTGTGCCAGAGAGCATGACACAGGGCATGAAAGCCATCCCAGGTAGTATTAAAAGGCTGGAGAGCTATATCCAAGAGGGATAATCATGAATGAATTTTTAGAGGTGGAGAAGTCCAACCAAAAGCTAACTGAATTAATGCCCCCTACTGGAAACACCCTACATATCTCAACGTCATGATGAAAACTGGTAGTCTGATGAGTAAAGAAAATTTTCTGTTCAAAGATGGAAAATTTGAAGTGCAGCTGCCCAAGTCCCAAAATTGATAATAAGATCTAACTATACCAAAACCAGTCCCACGAAGCACTGGGAGACCTCTTCCTGCTGCTGAACTTGTACTTCATGGTACACCTCGCAGGACCACTGTTCATCTGGTTAGGAATATCCTTGCTCCTTGCCCTTTAATGACATATATAAAAACACACAAATACTACCAAGTCAAACCACCTTACAATCCAGCACTTTACATGAAAGCTAACAAACTTCCTGGAGCAAATTTTTATTTCTGGTGAGCAAGAATACAGAAGAATGGTACCTTCACAGGTCCGCAGCTCCTCCAGACATCATTCCAAGACGTGCCAATGGTCATGAGCAAAGAGCTCAGACCCAAGGGTAAGAAGAAAGGAACTGAACTGATTCTTGTGCAAAGGAACAGGTCAAGACAGATACAACACCACTGTGTCCTATTGCCTGAACACTTGTGCTAGTCTGACATAAGCAGGTACAATGTGAGCTGATATCTCCAGCCCGTTCACATGGACACCACATAGTTTTGTTATCCAGATATTTGTAACATGAGAGATCCAGAAACTGATTTGCACGTACAACATATGGCAGATGGCACATGTATGCGTTTCCTGAGCAAGACGTCATGAAAAATTGCAAGACAAAAAAACCCAGGAAATGCTACCAATCAAATCACACTAGCCAGAATTTTAAAATSGCATTTCAAATTTGGCCCTGACATAACTGCAAGAAGTGGCTAATTTTTCCTTGTAAACATACTTATAAAATTCAAGGCAGTTGGCAAGCAAAGTGCCTACTTAGTCAAGAGAGTTGTCTTCTTATATGGAGAGCATGAAGACTATTCACTGTTTTGCAAGCTTGTCTCGTAAGACTTCATGTTTCTGTTTATAAACCAGCCCTAAACTATCTGGGATTAGAAATAAAAGCGTGACAAGAAGAGGATCTCCGTGAATGACCCGTATTAGGGAAGTATGCCCTCTGAAAAATATGAGAAATTATTCATCTGCAATGCCAATCATATATTTCCAGTTTGCTTCACAAAGGTACTCTGCAAGGCAAGATATAGCAGCTACAGAAGTATCTTCCTATTTTCTGACAACCATCTGTAAATGTTTTTCCATTCCAGAACGATAATATTTTGATTTTAGATATCCGTACATAAAATCTTTTTACTGACTATGTGGAATATCACTTTAGGATGGTTTGGGCAACACTAGCTTCCCCCACACAGTTTCTCTTAACAGTTTCTGAGTTTCTGATTTTTTAATTTCTTTTTCATCACATATTGGAATGAAAACTAAACCTTTACAGCATTCAGAAATCAGAACCACAACTTCTCTGTTTCAATTGAATATCAGAGTCCTTTGGTTCAGGGCTTCCCTCTCCCACTTTTTGTCATTTATATAAGTAGCAGAAGTCAGCAAAGAGAAAATTAAAGCAACAGARGCTAAAAAATCTCCAGATATTACTGGAAAGTCAAGTGTGCAGCCAGGTGAAAGAATGGATTTCTTAACTAACATTAACATCACTTTAGCCACTAAACAGTGATGTTCATCCCAAGACCCACACAAAGCAAAAAACTGTGACGACAAAGTCTAGCTGAAATATTGTCCATATTTCCATGACAAAGCACTAAGTAATGTCTCTAAAGTGCACTGCCAAACAAACCATTTTCATGCAGGGATATACACTGTGTTTCATTTATCCTTACCTAACCTCTGCGTCTGAGAAGAAAAATTAGACTTCATGAAAAGTTTACTTCCATAAGTAACTTAAAGCAAAACAAATTAGGAAATTAATGTTAATAACAGTGCAGTCTTAGCTAATAGAAAAATCTAAAGGGTGCTAAAGGGAGCAAATGACAATGAAACTTTCACGTAATTTACCAATGGATAAGAAAAAATAGCTATTCTCACTTAAATGTTTTCTTTTGGAAGAAAAATTGTGCAATCCAAGCCTAGCTTTTTTTGCCTATCTTTAACTTCAACATCCGCCAAAGAAAATACAGTTTAATTCAGGCTGCGGCCTAGTTTTTCCAGTCTGTTTACTCTTTTCTTTATTGAAAGTTTGATTAGAAAAATATTTAGCATTTACAGGTTGTGGCTATACATCAAATCTGTGACTCCAACTAGGAAGGACAGACTCTGGCACAGAAACCAACAAAGCTTTCCTGAAAGTGCCTTACATGGAGCATTCTGGTTTGCACCAGCATTTCTTTGTTATGCCAGATTTTTCTGTCATTTTGCCCAAAATCCATTAAATCAGAAAGAAGCTGTAGTGGCTCCATATAGCAAAATTTGTCAGCTTGAGATTTACTTCATTTCAATGGAAGGGGCGGGGCACGGAAAACTTATTTGAAACTAGAATTCAGAGGCAAAATTGCAAATTAGCTCCTGGCTGTCAAAATGCTGCAGCCTTTAAAGATGAAATAAGTAAACAGTTTCAGAGGAAAGGAAAAAAGATCATAAGAAAATCTACCCTTTTACTTTCTTATTTTTTCCCCTGTTCAGTCATTCATATACAGTTCTGCTTATAATCTTCCTTTTCAGCAAGGACAGATTGTCCTTTTAAAAAGGATACTTCCTCCTACGCTACCACTAGGAAGATAATATTGTGTGTGCTCATCCTGCAAAGAAGGAGGCTTTTTTAGGAGCTCAAAATAAACCAGAGAGCTGAAAAAGACGATATTAGGTTTCATTCAGCTTTTCTTTGCTTTTTCTTTTTTAATTAATCTTCTAATTTTCTTTTTATTATTTATTTTTATTTTTCACTGCAAGGAGAAACTCAGAGATAAAGGAAAACCAAACAGATTTCTCTAACGTCAAGAGAGGGTCAAATAAAGGACATTATGCACCTTGTCAAAGGCACCTGTGCTCAGCAGCCTGAACACAAAATGAGCCAATATCACTTGGCAAATGGTTTCTTTACTGGATTTAGCAAAAATCCTTTGGCTTTTGCTGCTGCCATGGCTGTTGTGGATCAGCAATAATGCCGGGCTTCTTTTTTCTGCAGGTTTTGGTTGGTTTTATTTTCTTCCTTCATGAGGAGGTTTTGAAACAAAAGACACAATCTCTCTCTGCTGCAGCACTATGGAAAAGGTTAACCAATTCTAAGCAAAGTAGTTACCCTTTCAAAGGGTTTTTCTAGCAGAAACTTTTTTTTTTTAAACCTGAAAAACCCAGAAAAAAAAAAAGGGAAAAAAAACCACCCCACATTTGTACAGAGAAAACCCTAAAACTAGGAATTTGTCATCAACCTCTCAATTTCTGTCATCTAAGCCAAATCAAAGGACACTAAATGAGATTTATTTTCCTYGGATAAACTCATGTGCGCACTTCTAAAAACACTTAAAATGGCAGAAAACAGCTGTTCCGCTATATCCTCACATTCACTGATGACTCTGCACACTTAGACACACTAGCACACATACTCTATTTTTTCTCCATAGAGTAAACTAGTGAAATTTAAGCAGTGTTATCTGAAAAACTTCAGGCCAGCACAGGAGCTGACTACGCTCACACAACTGTTTTAATTTGGCACCTCATACTCAGAGAGTCTCTGCATTAATAATGCAACACGGTCTTGCAATGACTGGACCAGTTTTTTTCCTCCTCATTGTTTTTAGCATCTCAAATTCCCTTGCTTGTTTCAGATGTCTCTAATGCTTGYACTTGACCTTCACTCAAGTTGTTTCGTAGGGCACCATCAAAATGTACCTCCAAAACAGCTGAAGCATATGACTTTTTTAAATGTATACAACCATGATTTCTTTCCCTCCAGAGAAACTTAACCTGTCTAACCTACAATTACTTRTATTGGTTCTGTAAAATAGGAAATATCTGTAAAACCAAATAAAAACAGCAGTTTTTCCTTCTCTATCAACAAAAYCAGAAATTTGCTGCCATTAGGTACTACCATTTGCTCAGGCTACTTTTTCACATCTTTTGAAGATGCTTGGGAAGTTACTGCAATCAAAAAAGGGCACCCCAGAGCAGCTCCCACTCTGCTCCAGCATCCCAAGGTGCTCCCAGCTCCCATCTTGCAGAGATGATACAAAGAGAGAACATTTCTGCAGAGGGCAGAGGCAGGAGTCTTTGTCCAAGGTCCTAATTCCTGTCAAGAAGATTTAATTTGGGAGAGGAAATGGCAGAGTCCGTGAAGTTCCCTCCATTCATGCTCATATGACACAGTAATTCTCACTTCATCTGCATAAACTCACCAGCACTGTAACTGAGTTCTCATAAAGCAAGGAGTAAGTGAGGTCTCTAGATATAAAGAAATAATCAAATTCCTTCCCAGCTGGCAGGCGATTACTGAAAAACGGAAAGTTTTTAAAGCAGCTGCAAGCCTAAGCAGGATTTACCTGGTAATACCAGTATATCAGGGCTTATTCAGAAAACCAAAGGTACATACTGTCTGCTAAGAATATTATCGCCTCCACAACATGCCAGCACTACTTGCTGTTCACAGACCAACAGTTTCTTTCCTCTTTTTATTTCTCAGCACTCATTTTTTAAAATCCCATACCAAATTCAACAAACGCATTTTTTTCATCCAAGTATGAGGAGGAAGTTTACTAGTAGCTGCACAYCAGGCTGTTGAATTAGGACATGCTTCTCAGGGAGAAGAACTGAATATTATTTCTTCATCATTTGTAGCAGGTGCTGCTGTGCTGTGTATTTTCAAGTTAGAATATGAAATCTCATCTTGATTTCTGGATCTGTAAACTGATCAATAAGATTTTTAGATTAATGTCACTGCTGCTTTCAGCAAGAGTTGAGTTTCACTCCCTCACAATTATATACAAGAGCGTCTCACAGAGTCTCACGGAATGATCAGGGTTGGAAGGAGCCTCTGGAGATCACCTAGTCCCACCTGCTGGTAAAGCAGGTTCAACTACAGCAGGTAGCACAGGATTGTGTCCAGGTGGGTTTTGAATATTTCCAGAGAAGAACACTCCACAACCTCTCTGGGCTGCCTGTTTAGCTGCTCCGTCACCCTTGAAGTAAAGTTTTTCCTCATATTCAGACRGAACTTCCTGTGTTCCAGTTTGTGCTCATTGTCCCTTGTCCTGCGTGCCACCAAAAAGAGTCTGGCCCCATCGTCTTGACAGTCACCCTCGTATGCATTGATAAGATCCCCTCTGTCTTCTCTTCTCCAGGCTGAACAGGCCCAGCTCCCTCAGCCTTTCCTCGTAAGAGATGCTCCAGTCCCCTCATCACCCTTGTGGCCTCTGCTGGACCTGCTCCAGGAGCTCCACGTCTCTCTTGTGCTGAGGAGCCCAGAACTGGACACAGCACTCCAGATGCTGTTCTACCAAGCAGAGTAGAGGAGGAGGATCACCTGCCTCAACCTGCTGGCCACACTATGCCTAATGCACCCCGGGATACCAGTGGCCTTCTTGGCCACAAAGACACTGCTGGCTCATGGACAGCTTGTTGTCCACCAGGACCCACAGGTCTTTCTCCTCAGAGCTGCTCTCCAGCAGGTCAGCCCCCAATTTGTGCTGGAGCCTGGGGTGGTTCTTCCTGGAGGTGCTGAACCCTGCATTTGCCTTTGTTGAACTTCATTAAGTTCCTCAGCTATCGGAGAAGCTTTTTTTCTTCATCCTTTTTCTTTTTTTTTTTTTTTTTTAACTTTTCATTAGCCTACTTTATCATAAAACAGAAGCCATTGACACACCAAAGATCATCCATAGCAGAGTTATTTCAACCAGGCCTGTAAGAAGGACTGCAGGACTGGCAAAAGGCAGCCAGCCACCCAGTGATCAAAAACTGCAGCATGACCTAAAAGTAGAAAGGTCATTGTTTTGAGCTCTCCTCTTGCCAAATAAGACTTCAATTCTCAGCTTCCCAGCTAGATGCCTGCTTTTCTTCTCTGGTTAGGCTTCTTCTATTATAAAATTCAATTGAACTGAGTCAGCTTCCATCATTCTCAAGGCATAATTCAGACAGCCTTCTCCTGCTCTGACACTGAGACCCCATAGAACTTCATTTCCAGCGTGTAGATTTTTCTGACTGAGAACCCAAGAAACAAAGTTTTGTGACAGTTCAGAATATTTTTATTACTGTGGACTATGTCATAATTGCTGGAAAGAAAACTTATGACATATTCAATCACTTCATATTTACCACTACATTTTTTTTCAGTCAAAATTATTAAATTCCGCCCTGAAATACATAAAAGTTTCTTCACAGACATTCCCCAGATAAAAATAATTTCATGAGGAAAATACCATTTCTCACTTTTCCACCTCTGTAGAAGATTCTGAAGGAACAAGTCGCAAAATATTTTCAGTAGTATTTTTTCATTTAGAGTGAGACACATAGCATTACAGGGGGAAACCAGAAAAATAGAATACCAATATTTGCCTTCCATGTTTTCTGCTCCAACTGAACAAATAATTTGGTGTTGTCTCTGATACTTTGTGCAGAATCCAAATTAGACCACTCTGTTTATTGACCACTTGACTATTTGAATGAAGCCAGAGAACAATCTGCATGCTATAACATTCATCCTCCTGCACGGGTTTAATCAGCACTGAAATATCTGAATTACTTCAGCATTATGTTTGCTTACTGAATTTATCTCCTGAAAATATAATTTTTGTCCATTATATACCTCATTCATTGTAAATCAAGAATACTCATGCGTTTTATCCTGATGTTATTYCAATTTGCACCAATAAAACAACAGCAGAATTTAGCTAACTAATGGCTGAACAGGTCTGCTACTGCATTTGGTGTTACTGCAGGCTTGACAGTGGAGTGTCTTCCTAAAGAAAATTATATGAGCTATGCTTTGCACATTTCACATAGGARTGCTGACTCTTCCTCAGGTCTGCTTCCAGTGTGTGTCTGCTTCTTGTGGCTGTTGTACAGCCACAGGTCATCAGCAGAGGCCATTCATTGGGCACAATTTTACTCGGGCTTGAAAGGCCTTCAGATGTGCTCTGTGTGATAATTTCATTAGCTTTATGCATAAAGCCTTAGAAATTTTATTACTGATCTGGAAAAAAATAAATACAAATTGCAAAACTCAGGGGGTTTACACGTCCAAGCAGGTAGAGCAAGCTGCTAATTTAACTAACCATATACTAACATTGTTTCATTTTTGGAAGTGTTTTATCTCTTATTTCCCAGAACTTTCACTATTCTTTGTATTGAGAGGGCAGCTACTCACTGTTGTTACCTACTAATTAAGACTGAATGTCTGATATTATAAGGGTTCAACTGAAACAAGCTGAAATGAGCTCTCTGGGCTGTCAACCCTCTTGAGACCACAAATTAGTGAGATGCACATCGCATTAAGCTCTCCAGTAGGTTAGCTTTTAAGTAAATAAGAGCAAATACACTGTGGAAGAAATAATAGTAAAAGAGACAAAGTGGATTTCTCTTAAAGAGAGTACTATTTTCCTACTGACATAAAGTCTTGCATAATCTCTTGAGAATGTTTTTAAAGATTCTGCTTTTTAAGAGGTCATCAATTCAATGATAAATACATGTGCACACACCCCCATATACATATAAACATTTAGATACACAGTTTTAGATTACTTATATCTGTAAAACCTGCTTTGTGTGAAATTGTTTTGGATTGTTTATACRGTGTGGAATAAAACTTTCCAGTTTGCTAATGGGAATTAAAAACTAGCCAAAAAAACACAGTGTATTTCCTTCTCCTCTCCACCTAATCGAAGGCAGGAGGTAATTCTTTACATTCAGATATTTTCAGTCAGACTTTTCTCCCTTAATTTAGGAGAAAGCGAGTATCATAAGCACCCCCTGGAAACTTAGAGCACCCGGGTTTACTTATGATCCTTCTTGGTGTGCATTACAAAGAAGAACTGGCACAGTTTTAACCAAGCCATCTATTTTGTAGGACTCACCACCTACCACCTGTAACCTACATAACAGAGCATGTAATTTGAGATGTGCATTGCTCCTCCCCACATTCATTTCCCAGGTGTCACAGTTCACCTGTTCAGTAATARCAATTCATCACCCTCTGACAAACAGCACAATGAAACTGCTCGCTGTGTCTTGCGATGGGAGCCAAACCAAACCAAAAGAAAAAGTCTTCCTCTTACATTTTGGACTAGACACAGACCCATGTAATACCATCACAAATTCAATTAACTTTGCACTGTGATTATTAATGACAGAACAGTGTAATGAGTCAGAATGAAGATAAAATTCCTGTGGTTAAGTGAGTCTTGATGCTGAAATTTCTTTACCAAATTAAAGAACTTCTTCCCCAGGCATTTGGGAGTCTCATTAAAAGCCAATTTAAGCCAACGAGAATCTTCCCATTGACAGACATAAGTTTGAATTAGATCCTAACTACATTAAAATTAAAACATGCAGGGGTCAATTTTTAGGAAAAATCATTTCTTAGTACTCGCTTGGTACTGTTCTGTATCTGTTCATGCATCCAGCACGAATTTGTGAGTTCATATCAAATAACTATACACAAATGCATAGAGAGAAATCTCACTGCATATATACATGTAATAATCCCATCTGAATATATAAACGGTGACAGTAGATACTTTTAAAAAGACCTCAGAGTTCTCTCAAAGCTTCTTATCTCATAGCTATACTATGAACCATATGCTTTATCCCTCCTCCTGTCTTATTATTAAGAATCACATGACTTTTGCACTTTAATTCCCCACCCATAGCTGTATAAATTAATCCAGAGTCTACAGCTACATAAAGGACATGGTTGCCTAAATCCAAACAAATTCTGGGGCACTGTGATGCTTTAATAACAAAGCTGCTTTCCAAATTCAACTGTCAAGTATCACCTAGACCTCTACAATCCTAGACATTTTTGGCTTTTATATTGAAACTTTACAGGTTCTAGAGTACTTGTGGCTTCCCCAATGACTATTTCTCATTTCCTAGGAGGCTAGAAAGGATGCAGCCACCTCCTCTTTGTGCAACTACTAAACTTTTCTTTGAAAACATATGTATGTGTGCTTTTGTGCATACCTATCATTTGYACATATATACTTACATATATACATATATACAGGTAAAATAAAATTGAATTTTAAGACAGTGTGCAAGACTGCCTAGGACTATTTAGCCTAAATTAAACCTTAATTTGGAGGCTCCTTGATTCAAGACCCCGCTCTAAGTGTTGCTACATATAAAAAAATAAAAATCACTCAGATGTTAAAAGAGGAATAAAAGTCTTTTTCTCACATGCTTCAATAGTTACAGACCAGGATTATCCAAAAGATTGCAGGCATTGTCCTTCTTTGTCTAATTTACCCTGAACTGAAGGGAGCAGATTTAAAATAAAATGGGGTCATTCCCATTCCTACCCCCATACCAATACCCTACTGGAAATTATGCAAAAGTTTTAAGGAGAGAAGATCAAGCAACGCAACAAATTACCAGAGGAAGTGAGGACAAAATGATAAATTCAGATCAAGATCCAATATCTTTCTGTGAGACAATCTTTAGCAAAAAAATCCCTATATATTTTAGGCAGACTCAAGTCAGCTTATGAAAAAGATAACTGGCTGCCTGAAAGAAGCAAAACTGGCCCACACAGCCCCACGAGTACCTTTTGCTGTTAAATTGTATGACCTTTAGCAGGTAGCATGTGTGTTTACCTAGATGCAGTCAAATCTGTGTTGTTTCTAAGATCACTTTATATCTTTATTGCAAAACTCTTTCAAAAATCTAAATAACTAGATGAGTTTTTCCAGACTGTGTCCTGCAGATAATCAAACCAGATGATCTCATAGGTCCCCTTTGGTTTAAAATTTCATGCACTGGCTCTTACTTTTTTCTGCCAAAGACATTTTTTATGCTCTGAGGATTTCTCCAAAGATAGATGAAAGCTGAAAATTTGTTATCTAGCTGTTTCCTTACAAATGGCATGGCCAGCTTCCTGCTTCCATGCATGACACTACAAATGGAAATATCAACTGGTCAGAGAGAGGCGTCTGAAAAAAGAGACACATTTCCAATATCCTGAGATTATTTTCGGAAGTTCATTTAAACTGGAGGTSCTTCTGGTTTAGCTATATATCTCCTCCTAATGGCAAGCAAACAGCTGAAACCTCTTCCCTCAAGCTGACAATATGCTCTTGCTTCCCCAGATATAACTATTTGACTGAAGCCAGTAGACTGCAGTCTGCTATTGAAATTATAGACAAAGACAGATAGACACCAGCTTTGTCTCATAAAAGAGATTTTTACAGCTCCCTTGGAGCCAAGTCCATTACATATATTTCACATTTGCACTAAAATTCATAGCTCTTGGAAGAGTTTGGTTTTAGTCGTCGTCCTAAGTGTTTGGATCTGACTTGGAATAGCTGAAAGAGAATATGCTAGCACTTTGGTGCTGCAAATAAAAATACAAGAATAAAAGAACCTTCTCCTCTTTTTCCTTTCTTTCTAAAATTATTCTCCAATCTTACAATACAATGCACATCTTACTTGAATATTATCATATGTTATAACTGAAACTTGAGAAATGTTAGTAAATTCTATTCAAAGTATGCATAAATCTTCTGAAAATTGGAAAGAAAAATCCACAGAAGTAACTACTTGATTCAGTTTTTCTACCAGTCACAGAAAGCAGTGAATAGAGAGGAGCCCAATAGAAAATGCAGTCTGCCAAATTGCTCTTGCTGGGTTACTTGAAAATAATGTAGAGCTCTCAATACAAAGATTCTGACATACCAATATTAAGATGAGAAAAACAACACAGAAGTGAAAAAAAACCAAAACAAAAAAACCCAAACAAACAAAAAAAACCCCACCACATTTCAACCAAGAGACCAAGGTGATCCAAATTTCTGTTACCCAAGGTTGATAGGAGTTAAATTTTGCCTGAWAGAAGCATATCCACATTCTGAACACATTTTCATACTTCACTTTTTTTTCAGTCCACTTGCACTGTGATTAAAAATCAAATGCAATGTGATAAATAACTTGTTAAAATCTTGCCCTAAACAAGATACACCTGGATCAGAAATTTTTCTGCAGATACAACTTGGGTTGAAGAATTTTTCTGTCTCCAGTGTTCTGTCAGGATWTGTGCATGACCAAATGCACAACTTTCTGGTTTGGGTTAGGGCTACAGAAACACCATAAATCCAGAACCTTTTGAATCTAAATGCTACAGTTTAAAGCATAGCTTTGGAAGTCAAGGCTGTATTATTTTACCTCAGGGGCTGTTGCCACATAAGCTTTCTTTATCTGAACAGAAACAGAAAAGCTTCAGATTTATAAAAAGCTTCCAGCCTGCTCTGTGAAGATTTCTAACCCAATTTTGTAGCTCTAACATATTATAAGATTATACTCAACTCTGCATGGCAGGCGAGAGGAAACCTGTAGACCCTTTAAGACCTTGGGGATGAAGAGAGGTGTCCTGATAACACTAAAGTATATATTTTCTGGCTTCTAGATGTATTTGAAAGGCAAGGAAGAAGCTCCTAGACCTAGCTAAATATTAGATAATTTTCCTAACACTTAGATGCTTATCTAAAAAACAAACTGGCAAAATAGCCATTACAAGCCATCTGTTTTCTTCTTGTGAGGGACTAGGACACTAGTGCAGCCTAGACTAGTACAACCACTTGAGAATGAACAAGCTGAACGCCACACTATCAGGCTGTGTTGCTTTAATKATGACTTTTCAAATAAACCAGTTCTAAACCAGCATATACATCACACATAGAAAAGTGGTTTGAGTCAGTTGCTGTTAAGGAAATTATTCCTTATTAAATAATTAATAAAAATTTAATATAATGTGCACCTATAGAAAAGAAAAGGTAAAAAGTATAATAGTGAAAGAAAAATGACAGTGGTAGCAGGCGAATGAGTGTGTCAGAAGCATGAGATGTACTTTRGTGACATTGGTGAGACAGAAGAACACAGAAGCTGAGTGACCAGAACCAAACCCAACCCAGAGCCATCAGAGACGGGGGAGCTTTTTGTTTGTATTCCTGTTTATAGCGTGACCTGTCTGCCAGGTACCTCTCCTGTCCCTTCCTGGTCCAGTGTTACCCTCCTCCTCTGGTCACACCCCATGTGAAAATACTGTCAGGAGTGTGAAAGAACACCCTGATCATCTCTCTCTCTCTCTCAGTATTTCTGTGTCTGTTGGGACTCTCACAGTAAATTCAGAGGTTTGATTTCCAAATATCTTCTAAACCAAGAGATGCAGCCTGCTTTTAACCAAGCAAGTCAACTAGAAAAAAGCACACACAGTGCTATAAAAAATGTGAACCTTTTCAAATTATTCCTTATTAAATAATTAATAAAAATTTAATATTTAATTGCACTTTTTTTTTTAAGAATTTAACAGGAAAGTTACAGAAATTATAATGGCGTACACCTAGCAGCAAGAATGTGTTAATTTTCTTAGCAGGTATATCCCACTAATGGAATATTTTCACAGCATTACCATATCAGCATGTTAATACCATTTGCAGAATTCAATAAGAGTTAATGAGAACAATAATTATTTGAGAGTGAATGTTGCTTTGGGCTTTATTATTCCTTTCTCGTAATGTGGAGTTCTTTGTTTTGGACTCTGTGTAATGGTAAACTGACTACCTCACCAAGTAATTGAATTTCTCTTGTTACACACACACACAAAACCCCCATAAAGAGCATGTGGTGCAGCCAGGACTCAGACAGTGCTTTTCTCCTCCTTGCTGGATCATTCAAATTCTTTGTGGGAATAAGTCAGATCTTACTTACAAAAACACTACTGAAACTCAGTGCAGTGTCCACAAATACTGGTAGATATTTTTCATTTTCAAGGGGGTTCTGTAATCAAGATTATTTGCCCCATTGACCACATATTCAAGCAGACTAAAGGCTTACAGAATTAATTAGCAAAAAAAAACCCCATTAAGTCTTGAACTTAATAATAGACTGGTACAGCATTAACATTTTGGTCATTAAACTTATTTAATTAAATTTAATCGAGCTCTCACATTATTATCACTACAGTAAACTAACTACCCACATTGCTTTGTCCCTCCTTCCATCCCCCACCAGAAGAAAAGACTAGAAAGTGGTAAAAGAGGAGAATAATGAAAAAAGGAAGGGAAGGAAGGGAAGGAAGGGAAGGAAGGGAAGGAAGGGAGGAAAGGAAGGAAGGAAGGGAGGAAAGGAAGGAAGGAAGAAAGAAAGAAGAAAGAAGAAAGAAGAAAGAAGAAAGAAGAAA
>RAHM01000093.1:574461-598468 GCA_003713295.1 Parotia lawesii | reverse complement strand
AAAGAAAGAAAGAAAGAAAGGAAAAAAGTCAGATTTTGTCAGAAGAAGAGTGATTCAAAAAGTGGTTCAAAAGCACCTCATATCAGAGCTGGGCTTCATGAAAACAGAGAATGAGATCTTGACAAGCAAAGAGAAAAATCTCTTAGGACCATTTCCCCAACCTCTCGAATGACCTGGGACTGTTAAATCCTAATTTCTGTCATRCGCTGTTTTGTCACTAACATGGAATTACTTGTGTTTAGGGCACCTTCACACTCCTTGTGGTAAACAAATCATTTAACATTAGATCAGTGAAGAAACTAGTCAAGAAATACTGTTTGGACAAAAGTGTATAAAATATGAGCCCGATGCTTTTTTTTTTTTTAAGAGCTTCCTCTCTCTGTGTTTGAAACGGGCCTAATTTTACCTTTTGAAAAATCTGCAACACAACTGAGTTATAATTTTTAAATGAAAGTGCGARAGCCTGTCCATTCTGAAATACAATTTCATTATAAAGTATCATTAAGTCAGTATTCAYTTTTGCCAAAACTTTGTATATTCCCTAAGGAAACTACATCTAAAGGCAGAGAGCTTATATATCTTAGTGCTGAGTTACGACTTCCAAGTTGAATTAAGTAGAAAGGGAAAACTCTGTATGTTCATAGTTTCACCTCTGCTGTGCCAGATAGACAACCTGGGCTTCATTTCCTTCCTGGGTTAATTCTTCACACAAAAAAAAATTATTACTAACACTAGTTATGCAGTCTGAGCCTTCCTTTTTCCAACCAGGAGCTTGGCAGGGATGTTGCCAGCAGCAGCACCTGTATGCTCCTGTATGTTTCCACAAAAACAAGATGCTTCACAAGAAAATGCCAGTTCAACTGAATTCAAGTGTCTGCTTTACACATTTTCCATCAAAAAATATCTGGGAAATAAAATATATTTTGATTTAGACATGTGACTGCAGTGTTTCACAGCAGTTACAGAAAAACTACCCTATGCCTTCATTCTTCTAAGGAAAGACAGTGATGTCTTCTGGAACATGTAAATTGTGGGGCATAAATGATACAGATAAGTGGAGTCATGAGGCACAAAAATAAGAACCCTCTGACATACCATGACAGCACTACCAAATACAAATACTGAAGATTAATACCAAAAAATTAAGGTTTGATTTTCCACCATAAGTTCAGACATTTCCAAGGAGAGAAAAGCCCAGCTTTCAAACAGTTCAAATCATCAAAATTTATAATGTTTAGAATGGATCSCAGCAGATTTTTGTGCAAGAAGCTCCCCTTGACTTTTCACCTTGCCCAAGTGTCTAAAGAATAATTGAAACCATCTCTCAGAGGCTTTGTAGTAGAATATTCATTTAATCCCCAGATTTTTTTTGTTGTAATTCATTTGAAGTCCATAAATACCACAACTTCTGCTGCATCAAACTCCACTGAACCACTTCAACGTTTTTAAGAATGTTAAGATTTAGACTAGAAGTTTTCCAATAGTAAGTTCTCAATATAAAATAGAGATGTRGCTGCAATTTCTATCAGAAGCTTAATATTTTCTCTCAATTTCATGACATTCTGAAATACCAGATCCTAAATAGTAAGGTATACTTAGCAATTAAGGAAGATTTAAAACTGAGAGAATTAAAGTTTGAATCTCCCTTTTAGACTGAAAAAGTTATCATAACATTTTGTTGGCTGCTAGATATTGCTGTCAAAAATGTCAGAGAGGTGTGGATTCAAAGGCTGTCACCCTAATGCAAATAACTTGACTGACTGAAAACCTTGTCATTCTAGTGAAAAGGTGAAGAAAGACTATAATCTTTGCAATCAGTAAATCAAATTTATACAGAAAAGGGGACAAAGACTTTTGTTGTTAATGTACATCACCCCTTGGAAAACCCTGAACCATTAATAGTCAACAACTAATTCAAACATTTCAATTACCTGTAGAAAACTGCACCATCACAAAACAACCTGGAATCTCTATATACATGTCAGCAGATTTAATGAAGCTCACTAATTCCTCTCATAACAGAAGCCAAAAACTTGCATTACAAGTAAAAAGTCTTGGTTTCAAAGTGATGAATACGCTGTTCTACTACAAAAGCAAGTGGAAGTCTTTTCCGAACTGAAATCAGCTTTTCTATTAGATATTTATGTGAATGACTTGTTCCCATTCTTCCTTTCTCTTTAGGGTACCAGTGTGACTAGGATGGGAAAAAACAGTGGAGAATCACCGAAGTGCTACTTGAAATCAACATATAGAGTGAACCAAAATGTCATACTTATAAATATGTATAGGATAGGATTTYCCATTATATGTTCAGCATTGAATGGTGCATGTTATTCTTATTAATGTTTCATAAACATTTGTACAGAAAACAATATGCTTTACTTTTCTTCTAAGTATTAAGTAGAATTATTGCAGCATCTGCTTTCAACAGTTGAGTGCACAAGCTATTCRTGCCCTGTCGTAAATTCCATGATGCATTAAGATGCCATTAAATGTACCTTCTGTGGTTGTCTGCTCATTTACATACCTTGTAAATCATCGYGTAAAAATCAAGTGAACTAGGGAGTAATCACCTGCACTCTTCCCTTCTGCCACAGAATCCAGTGCCATCCACATCTTCCTCCATCAGGATTATCACCATTAAACATAAAGTCAATTATGTCAATGAAAAGAAACTTAATTGCTAAAGGCAATTTGAGCTATATTTTTTTAACAAGTCTATTTTCTATAAAAAAATTTGAAACCCAAGCAGCACAGGCAAGCCAGAAGACATAAACATATTTGGTGAGCCCTTTCTCCTCAAGGATCCTGAGTTGGGAGTCTTATGTAAAATAAATAAACAAACAAACAAATAAAAAAAAAACCCTTGAGGAATGAAGATAAATTAAAACAGAAGCCTGTCTCTTTGTGGTCTTTCCTCCTCACACATAATCTTTAGCATGCTTCCTATACTGCCTCTGTACTTGAGCAAAATAGAAGAAGAATATCTCAGCTTTTGCAGAACTAGAACGTACTGGAGGAGAACATCTCCTTTTTTATTAATATTTATTTTATTTCATTAGTTTTCTGAGTACTGTTTTTTCACCATGCTTACAGATTTAGTTTCTCCAAGCCAGTTTTTAAGGAGTTACCTGGAAAAGGTTTACTTTTATGAAAAAATCCCAGCAGTTTCCTGCATTGGCTGGCAGGATAGTTTTGTCAGTGTTGCAGATGTAGCTCCACTGACTGTAGACTCTCTCTCTAACCACTCTGGTGATTCAGCCTCTAATGTTCAGGAGCTTGGAAACGGGCATCTGCACCTGGGTACCAGAGATGGCAAAGAAATGTGCTGCTGGCAGGATATCCACTGTGTTTCATTGTTTCCCCTCCAACATTTAAACATTTCAGTCCCTCTAAATTAGTCAGATCAGCTTTCTCTGAATTTAACTATTACGTCCACGCATTTCTTATGAGCTTTGCTCTTTGTAAGAAGCCAAACAAAAACGTTTACCCTATAGAAACATTGCCCAATATCTTTATTGAGTCAGAGTGTCCTTGAAAGGGAACAAGCCTGGTGAACTGCAAGGTCTGAAGTCAGCAACAAAGGAAGACTGGAAAGGAGCTCTGGAGGGAGGGAGAAAGGGAAGGAGAGAGAATGGTAAGTACTACTGAGGGCACATATGCATCCAAGGTGAACTGCAAGACTGCCTTAGAGGTAACTAATTTATTTCATTTTGAGTCTGTCAACTTTCACTGGAAAAATATTTTTTAAACTTAGGAAAATAAAAAGGAAATAACCCTTGATTTTAGTGTCAGGCTTTTACCTAGCACACACAACTCTCTTGCCAGGAGAATGCAGCCCATGGGACTTCTTAGCATCCTTTTCAAAGCAACAGCTTCTGAAAATAATCAGATCACAGTTTTTTTCCCTCAGAAGGAGAATCAAAAAAAAAGGGAGGAGGGAAGATAATAAATAATATGAAGTTTCTTGCATTTAGTGACAAACGTTATGAAAAAAAGCACAACGCTTTGTAAGTGATGCTTTCTCCTTGCCTGTCATCTGTGTTTATACCATATCTATCAGTCTTTGCAGCTCTCAGTCCTTGAACTCCTTCTGCAAGCAATAAAGAGAAGCATCTACCATGTGCTTCATTACCAAACACCGAGACTCTTCCTTTAACCTTTCAAGAAATAGTGGGGGAGGAGGAATTGTCTTCTGGCATTTCGAGGAAGAGGATGTTGAATTTGGGGTGACAGGTCTGCGATAAACTTATGGGTACACAGAAGAGACCTCACAGATGGAATAGGAACAGTTCTGCAAACTGAGCACACCAATGTCTAACGATTTTTGGCGGAGAGACCCTTTCAAGCCAGCTCTTCAAACAGGACGAGGTCAGGTTTCAGTGGATCAGGCACCCTGAAAAACCGAGGTAGACAGTGGAAACCCCACTTTTACAGATATCTCTTGGCATATCAGTCATTTATAGATGAAAATTTTTAAGTTCTATTAGTAAAACATTAATGATGAAAGCTGTCRGCCTTGCACTAAAACGATGGGATCRCAGGTAGCAGTGGCAAGCCAACAGTTTTSGGTGCCACCACAGTCGCAAGAGGAACAACTGCTGTTCCCTCTGAGCTACCACATAATTCTGGGTGGACAAGATGGATGGAGAAGCTTATTCTCCCTCAGATTATGCTGGGTCACTGTCTCCATGAGGGAAAACCCTGTACTGGCCAGCTGGCTGCCTCTGTGCTGCTGCTCACCCTCATCACCCACACACTTATCATCCAGAAACAGAGGCCATCGCTGTGCTGCTGGGAATGTAGCTTGGGAAAAGCTGTTGTCATTATAAATACTTAAGCCCTTTTCACATCTTCTTATTCCATTTTTACCAACCTCTCTAAACAGTTTACAGATCAGCCAGCACTGCCAARGCCTTCCTGCTATTTTTTCAGTGATTGCTGCTACTGAACCTCTTTATTTTCTCATTTAGGAAAATATTGAGGTTGCCTGTTGACACCCTTGCTTTTTGACTCTGGAACCAGTGTTTGCATTGGAAGAAACTCTTTGTGATACTGAGTGAAAGCAGAGCACTGAAGGCACTGAAAAATTAGAGCATACATTTGTTATTTAGAGACTGTGTGGTCAATTCAGCCCCTCCTGTCATGACAGAGTCTCCATGCACTTGGTGTTGCAGGCTCTTACTGCAGTCACACAGCTCAGAATGTTTAAAAATAGGTTTGCATCCTAATTTAAATTCCACAAACAAGCCTGTCTCCATTGAGAAATTCTTCAGTTCTACTGTTCTAGGAAGCAATTCTCCCTTTCTAATGCTGTAAGCATCTCCAAATATTCATTCATAAGAAGATTAACAATAATCTCAGTATCAGTCAGACTAGATGTTTGYAGTCCTAGCTGAAAAGCTACACCCTTGCCAGTGCTTACACCTCCTGAGTTCAGTCCTTTTCAGTCAAAGGCTACAAAGGCACAGCAATCTGCCCGTGTGGCTTCATTTCCAGCAAACTGATCCCAAAAATTATCACATTACATTTCCAGCTCTCTAAAAAAAACTTGCCAATGTGCATAAATAATTTTAAAGTCTAAGAACAATGCTCGAGTCATCTTTTTTTTTCCACCCATAATTCATCCAGCACAGTCTGACCATGGTCCATGACTCATGCTCCCATGCACTACTACTGCATAAATAAGTGATGATTCCTCCAAGGARCTGGAAAATGTAACTGAATGCAGAAGCACTGCCTAATACTTAACATCTAAAAATCTACTAATTCATAAATGCAAATTTATATACATATCTACATACACGTGTCTCTCTTGATCTTTCTAACTTCAGAGATTCTGTTTGGTACTGCATGGGTAGTCTGGCCTATGTGGGTAATTAAAGATATAATTGTTCCATACTTCTGAATTTTTCCTCCAAGAACACTAATGCATGTTTTGCAACAGGCATACTGTATCCAATAATAAAAAAAATTGTTATTAACTTTTTTTTCCTAGACAAGGAAGCTGAAAAAATTACTCAAAGAAGGACTGGAACAAACTAGTTCAAATTTGAAACCAAACCAGAATTTTTAACTAAACCAAAACTTAATTTTGTGCATATTTTTCCCAGACAGATTTTGAGKAAACACAAAATTTCTGTTGCTTTTGTATTTTTAAAATTTTTTCCTACTCCCAGTCAGCTTGATTCTCATAATAGGAAAGGGAAAAAAACTCCCAGAAACAAGAGAGATTCTGTATGCTTGTGAAGTTATATTCTTGAGGGAAATGGAACATTCTCACGAACATTTTCACCTCTTCAAAAGGAATAATGTTTTGTCAAGAAAAAAAAAGAGGCAGACAAGTGTTATAAAAGGTACTTTAAGCATATCTCAGTCATATTTATGACTCTGAAATGTGTGCTATTTCAGTACTTCCTGCTCTGTTACATTATTCAGCTGCCAACTGTCCTGTATTTCATATACTTTACAGACATTTAACATAAAGTACACTTCATTCTGGCATTGAATATTCCTTTTTTACTTTCAGATTCACATATCATCTCTATTTCTTCCCAAATCATCCAGGTACTTGGCTAATGCAAGTAACTACAACGTTTAAGAGAGGAGCTTTATGTAGCTACTAATTTACTTTGCCCATTACTGGATTCACTTAATAACATGGTTTTGCTACACATTTTCCRTGGGAAGTCCCCACTAGACATTATGTAAAAACATTAGATATTCCATATAATGCTTCTCTGCAATTGTTTCATGCTCTTTTTTATTTATTTTGTTTCTTTTCTTTCCCTTCAAGCCTCTTCCTACCATTTCCAGCTCTCTCCTTCATGACATTTACAGTCYTCATGCTAACCTGCCTTGGCAGGACTGACACGTGAACCCTGGGAGCTGCTGTCCACTTCTACAGGTAGCCACAGCCAAGCAGAATGCATTTARAAAAAAAAMCCAAAAAAATAAAATATCTCTCTCAGCATCCTAGAGCAGCTTCCTGTTCCTCTGTCCTTTCCTTTTATGCCACCAGTCTGTAACCAAAATAAGCAAACATCCTTGTTACAGGCTATGCAGCAATGCTCTGACCATAAGTTAAGCTGCAGAGAAGCTGTCTTGGGTTTGACTAGACAACTTCTGTTTTTCCTGTCAGACTTGCTGTGTTTATGKCATAAACACAGAGGGTCAAATCTGTCATTTTAATATGGAAAGCTATTTTGCACAGCGCACAGACACACAAACACTTATGGTATAAAATAAATGTTGTAGCTATATGCAGCTTTACTCTCAAAGCAAACACAGCTCTCAAGAGATTACATTTTCAAGCAGTGCACTGCTGTGATCTGAAATAAAACAGTGTACATCTTGTATAATACTAGCAGGGTAGCAGGCACTTCAGAAGTAACTAATGTTAGAATAATAATAATAATAATTTGCAAAGTGCTGGCTGCCATTGAAAACTCTCCTGAAAGCACTCAAATTGCTTGATTGAATAAACAAACAAACTGCTTGTTTCTTCCCTCTGCTTCCCTCTCTCTGCCAAAAATACAAACCAAACACATTTCTAACTGATGTCATTCTAATATAGCCGTTTGAATTTTACCAATTCCAGAGCCTATTTCAGAAAATCTAAATATTCTATTAAAGAAATACTGTTTATTGTGGTACGGCTTATGATAGGTCTTCACCTACTAGAACCTGAATTAAACATTAATGCCAGATTCTTACTGTAGTCTGAATACGAGTAATATTTATTATTCCTCCAGAAATTCAAAGCTACTAAAACCTTGATTCAAATTACACTTTTCATTGATTTCAAGTATAATTCTTGAACCTGACAACTGTGTGAGCAGCCTTTCTGCACCTGCTCCAAAATATTTCAGGAAAATTCTGTTGTTAAACCCTATATTGGTGCCCTGTTAGTGAGATGTAATGAAAATAAACCTTGGAAAGTGCAGTAGAGATAACTTGGAAATAATAAATTGACCAAAAGAAAGTTCATGTATCATTCAATTAGAGTACAAACCTTGGGTTGATGGCTACTGAGATAGCAAGCAACTACAGCATGGTCTGGAATCTACCAGGAAAATGCCTTTCACCATACGTAGTCCTAAATTCTGTAGGCTGAAAAAAGCAGCGAAGAGATGAAAACCGGCTACAAAGCCTACTGGGAATGAATGCACCTGCTACTTCAAAATACAAGTGTTTCTATTTTCCAAATTATATCTTTAACACAGAGCCGGCTTCCGCCTCCTGTCAGCAAATGTTTTCTTTATTTTAAATTGAGAGGCAGTCTGTGTGAGAGAGAATGACATTTTACTGGAGCATCAAGTTTCTACAGTTCTAATTAAATTTAGATCATCTCTGTTCTTTTCAATTGTAGCTGGCCAGATAGCCCTAAGAGAAACCTGTTAGAATAGTAATGTCTTGGCCACCAAGTTCATCATGGCTTCATATACTCACATAGAACCCACAAAGCTTCAATACATTAGAAAATCCTATGTTAAGTCAAACGTTTTCAAAAGGCCTATTTAGGATAACTCACCTGGATTAAGATCCTGCTTTTTAACCAACGGATTCTCAATTTACATCTACACGCAATTATTTATCAGAGTACTGACGTGTACAATATTAACAGGTACAGCAGTGCCAGTTCAATCGATTCAGCCCAAATATTCCTGGAAGTACTCGTGTCTAGAAATGTCATCCACCRAAACCTGCCCAGCTGCCACCTGCTGCGGGTGACACTTAAGTTCATGAGATGTCCCCGCCAATCTTGCTCCCCTCTATGCCCCACACAGCTTCAAGAGATTCAAAGAGGTTTAAAAGTGGACTTAAAAGGTTCTGGTCTTTTCTTCAGAAACTTTTTTTAAATTATTTTTCATCTGGCTTTAGCGATAACACAAATAGTCCATGGGTAAGGGAACAAAATGTTGATGACCTAGAGTTATGTTTGTTTTGTGTGTAGATGCTCAGAGTTCTCCCAATTAAATGTTGGCTTTAATTATGCCATCCATCCTCAGCTGGCAGGCTCTAGTAATTTATCGAGATATTGCAATAGATTATGTATTCTGCTGGATATCATAGTCACCTACATATTCAACTGGTGCAATTTGAAGACATTAATGTTTTCAAAAATAATTTTATACACATTTAGTATTTAAAATTCCCTATTTTGTAAAATTCAGAACCTAAGCTGCATCTTAAGTTTGTTGCATTAAACCATGACTTTCCCTGCTTCAATTTGGAGGAATTTAAAARGAAAACCAAAAAAATCTCCACCTACATACTAGAGATTGAGTGAAATTTAGTATTTTCCGATATTTGCTGACAGTCTAGGAAAATGCCACATGGTTTAGAAGGAAAAAAAGGAAAAAATATCCCAGTCACAATAAGAGTTTGTGAGTAATTATATAGGCTATTCCTTAATGCAAACAGAACAAAAAAGTGCTTCCTTAATTATGTATTCGGAAAGAGCAATTAAGAATGTACTGGTGTGTCCCAAACAAAACAGAAATATTGCATTTTTTTACAGATTCTTGCACTCCAGAGTCCTGACTTGCCATTATTCACATTCTGGTTGAAATCTGTAACAGCTCTGGAGATGGATTTCATTAATGTGATCTTCATTACTTCACTTCTCCTTCTAAGTCCTCCCTGCTCATTAGCACTGAGGGAGCCAGGGCTTGTTAATGGTCCAGCAGTCATATGGTAGATCAATAACCTAGTAAAGGCAAAATTTAAGTGCAGGGGGAGAGCACAGAAAGAAGGAGAAAAACATTAAAAGTCTACATTTGTTCCTCCCCTGGTAACAGATGTGAACCAAATTCTACCAATATGAACTGGGAGTTCTGGATCAGGCCCTAAAGCCTACACAAAAATCAAGTTGGATTAGATGATTATTTCAGTTCTAAATCCTGGTGTTCATTTTAACCCTGTTCAGCAGCTGGCAGCAATCCTGGTAGTTTCTAAGGCTGGATAAATGCAAGCTCCCGTAAAAATCTGGTTTAAGGCCATGATCAATCATGAAGTGTTGTATACTACAAGACCTTGTTCAGTACCAACTGTTTTCACAAAGAATCCTTCCTGCTGAGGAACTTGGGTGAAAGGTCTTTTTTTTTTTATGATTTCAGTGGGAATTAGATGTGCCAAATGATCTGGCAGCCTGCATCACAGTGTCTGCTAAGCTGCATGATAATAATACTACAGATATGACAATAACGGTCCACAACAGTGTACATTAGCATATTTTTCTGATCTGATAGGCATCCAACAAGCAGTTATCAGTCAGGAAAATACAGGAGGGTTAAACCCTTAAACATCTCCTAGGTCAAGAAACCCTGTCTTTCCTGCAATACAAAATACTTTGCATGCAATCAGCCTCATGAAGATGAATGCAACTGTAGCACATCTATGGTATCTTTCACCTCCCTGGGTCAGAAAATGTTAGTGTGATTTGGGCACATTTGTTATATTTGTTGTCCTTTCCAGCCACAAAAATCAGAAGCCATATCAGAAGAAACCCCTTGAGCCTCTAAGTAAATGCAGGGAACTCTCCTGCAGCGGCCGGCTTTAATGAGGAATTGCAACACCAGACAGTGTATTTCAAAGGCAAAAAATCCAGCAGCTTTCTGAAAAACAACACCCTCATCCCATTCTCAACAGCGCTACAGCCTGACATGTACCATCTGGCTTTTAACTTTTTCTGCAAGGATACCGTTTGACCTAACCCACTGGAGGTAAATCATTATATGATTTAATGGGCACAAGTGCTTGTTAAAAGCTTTGCCTGAGCAGCCGGTTTTACATCCACAGTAAACACATCCTGTGCTATTCTAAATATTCATTTTTCCACATATTGCTTGCTATAAGTTCCCCGTTGTTTTTGACTTAATTACCTTTCTGTGAGCATCATGCAGTTTGGGGGAAAAAAAAAAAAGACATTAGAGTTAGCTCACCCTCCTGGCGTGGGATTTTTCCCCATCATAAGGTTTACTACAGCTTTGCTGTATCCAGCACCCAGGGTGGTGGGCTTCTCACTGGCCCCTGTGCACAGAGGCTGCTCCTGTCAAAGGGAACTTTCCTTCCTTAATCCACATAATTCTATCCTCTTCAGTTTCCTCCTCTGAACTTCTCTCTGAGCACTTACAGATTCACCTAAGGGCAGTAGCTCGCGCTCTGCTTAAGTGATTTATTTTTCCTCCAACAGATCTAGATTTTCACGGGATTGTTAAAGCCAGCTTGGTTTTAATCGGGACTCATAACCTTCAAATATTATTTTCTAAAAAATGCATTTACTGACTCTTTAAAGCCATGTATAATTAGAAATATTTCTGCTTTCAATATACATGGGATTTTTTATTATTCCTTTATTTCTGGAGGAAATGTGCATTAATTATTAATTTTAAAATAAAATTAGGATTTCTCTGCTATAAAGAACTGCAAAAAACTGTTGGGTTCTTGGTTATGAAATATGTTTTTAGTATTGATATTGTATTAATTTTCCTGGCTTGGTGGCAGTTGAATGCATGCCAGTGATAAAAATGCATTCCATTTTTAATATCCACATAATTTTGCACTTTATTTTGAATTTATTACTCATTAATGAACCCAAGTATATAAAGTAAATAAAGCATTCCATTAAACAAGACAAAACCTAATTGCATAGAAAAGGAAGTGGTAATGTAAGACAATAAGAAATCATTCAAATTATACTAATTCTACCAATGATTTAAAAAAAAAATAATACCACAGGGTTATTCTACACTGTGTTTCCATTCAAAGAAATTACATGCCACAGAACAGAGTAACATTGCAATGAATGAGCACCTCGGTGTTTTGGGACAAAGAAAATGACTTCATGCTTTGTTTTGAAAAGCCTTCAGAAATCTACTTGTTAAAATTCATATCCTCTGCAATTCCCAGTGAGAATGGTTAATCTCTCATATCAAGTTCAGGCATGCAAAAAAAAAAAAAAACCAACCACAAAAGAATAACTTAATTTACTTTGCTTTATTCCTCTAACTTCAGATCAGTGCTGAATAGTTGCACATTATGTAAATCAGAAAATTTAAAAATAATATTGGGCTTTTTGTTGGACTGATACAGAGTTTTCCAAGACTCACGTTCCACTGAGCACTTAACATCTCTCATCCATAAAACTGGAATGTTAAAAATTGAAAGAAATACTGAAATCTGGAAATGAGCAAACACTGTAAATTGGCAAACAGAACTGTCATATGAAACAGAGAAGGTCATCTATTATCTCTCTGCCACAGATGACCCATCTGCACAATGAGGACACCAAACCACCTCAGCACAGCTCTGCAAGGCTTTCCGTTTATAAGCTTTTCAAGGTCCCTAAGTATAGGCTGATAAGGAAAACTTCACTACTAAGTCTTTCAGAGGCCAGACTCTGAACATACTAGGCAATAACAGATCAATTGTGAATACTGCTATGTTTCTTAATAAAGAAAGAAAGCTTTCTTCAAAGTGTCACTGTTTATGATTTATCACTGATCTTTAGAAACGGCTTGTGTGTCCAGAAATTCAATTTAAGAAGCAATACTTTAAAAGGCAGCCATGAGAGCAGCAAGGGGGCTTTAAACTGACAAAACATCTATTTCCTTGGAAGTCATTAGATGTTTATCTGCCTTTCACATGCCTATCTGAAAATTCCTTTGTTATTTTCCATCAAGCATTGTTCAGTTACACTGTTTTTAAAAGAACTGGATTATAAGAGCGGGCAGGGAACTGAAGAATGGCGTCTGCCCTGTTAGCCCAGGAGCAAAGAGCTATGGACTGGCTGGCACAGTCTAGCATCGAGGAAAGTGGTGGTTGAAGTAAAAGGGAGCAAGATTAGCTTATGCAAGACTCCTCTGCAGCTGTGTTCTACTTCGGAGAGGAGGCCATTTAAAAAGCTGAAGAATTCACAACGGTGATATAGGTGGCCAAATAAATTTAGAATTTTTCCAAAATTTTATGCAGACTTGAGGAGCTATTAATACTTGCCTTAAGTCACCTTTCTCCCTTTAAATTTGACCCTTTGCTCAAGTTAAGCATATTTAAATTGCCACCTCCCAAAATCCCTCCTCAAAAGTATTCTAATAACTCTCAGTATAACCTCTGATGGTACACACTGCAGTAGAGAATGTACAATTCACCAAGGACCTACAGGCACACACTTCTCTGTGCACTGCAAAACAGAAGAAGCAAGGGGAGAAGAATTTAAAAAATAATTAGGTTGGCATTCTCTTCTCTCATCTTGCTCTTACCAAACGAAAATTTGAAGAAAAGTGCTCCACCCTGATCTACTGTAAATACCTTTATCCCTCCAGAGAGGGCATCTGAAAGCTCTTTAATGACAGAATTGTGTTTTCCAAAAGTACTATCTCTTTACAAACAAAACATCTAAATAGCAGTTGTTTGTGGGGTTTTTGATATGTTCTCCTTATTATAAAAAAGCCCCAAATGAAAACATCCAAACAAGGAAAAACAAACAAGTAACTAAAACTCAAACCAAGTACTCCACTAAATACATATCATTTGCTTAATTGTGGAGACAAGGGGGATGGAAATAGAAGATGAAATAAGAAGGGAAACGAAAATATGAGAGATGAGTTAACTTTCAGAAACCAAGCTGGTTAAAACCCTGGACAAAACATCATATTTAGAATTTGCTATTTTTGCCCTTATTCAGGGACAGAAGAGTTCCGCCTGCACTTCAAGAAGCTTCAGAAGATCATTTTGTTTAATAAGCTCAAAGATCCGAGAAAAACATTTGCTGGGAAAAATACCAGAGGAGCTTGGCTTTCAAAGTGATTCAAACACAGCTTTTTACTACAAAGTGTCTTTTCAATTAGGATGCTAGGAATCAGAGGAGGATAAGATGTAAGGTAATGAGGGCAGGCATGACACGGCAGCCTTAGGGCTCCGTGGGATTTTCCTTCAACATTTGATTCAGCCCCTTGGAGAAACCTGTAGTGAATCTGATAGCTTCCTTCTCTTTCCTCATGCCTCAGCCTTCAGGTCTTGTGTGCTCTTTCACATCTTTGCATCTATTGTGCACACACCAGCACAATTATAAAGCTTTTGTTTCCAGGAGTTCTCCGTTTAATTATTTAACAAAATAAAATAACTTTAATAACATGAGGCAAGGCCTGCTTCGAGACACTAGGAGATTAAATGAGGAAGGGAGAGATCATCTGAAAGTCTGTGTGTTGGAAACATCAAGTATTGACCTTTATTACTAATGACCTAGGCCCTCCAGCAATGAACCTAGACAACACTGATTAAGAGAGAAGCCTGCTGCTTTTTACAGGCATATAAAATAAAAGGAGTCTTTGTGTTAATAGAAAGGAGTATGACACGGAAGGAAATGTAAAAATGAATGAGCTATAAAAAGAAGGGATTTTTCCTCCTCTGTGGAAGACAATAAGAAATTAATCCAGAGATGTAAAAGCTTGAATCATAATTTCATACACCGCTGCAGAAGCAGATCTTTACAAGCTAACATTAACAAACTCCTTTGCTAGAGAGTTGCAGAAAATAGACAGTAACTTCTTTCCAGGTGTGGTACAGAACAGCAAATTATTCTTAAAAAAAAAATCAACTGCTTCCCTTAGAGTAAATAACTCATCTTAAGGAGGTTTTTGCATCATATGCTCATTATTAAAAAGAAAATGTAATGGAAATCTTACCTATTTCTATTAACAAGGTAGCTAAACCTCCAGAAAGGCCCATTTTGCTTTTGTTATGCGAATACCAAGTCTTTAGACCAGAAGAAAGTTGTGAATAGTGACAGGACATGACTGATTGTTACAAGACAACTGTTCTGGGAATATATCTTCAATGGAAAATGCACCCATCTAATCTATGTCTTTCCCAGCTCCACAATGTAGGAGCACTAATAACACATAAATCTTTTTATTATTAAACAGTTACAACTCAATGCCATCATTAAGAGCCTGAGCATTCATGTTCACCTTTATGACAGGCACTAGATGCAGCAAGAGGAATTGGAAGAGCATTTAAAAAAAAAAGAAAATGTGAAGAAAGATGACAGAAGAAACTGGAAGGGCACATTACAAAAAAAAAAAAAATTGTGGAAAAAGATGACAGAAGAAAATAGAGGCTGCAAACAACAGGGAAACTCCAGAAAGATAAAGGAGATAACAAGTAACAGCTAATGTCAGATGGCAAGAGTACTCACTCATCCAAGAAAGACAATTCGGCGTTTATCAGCTGGTAAGGAAGAACACAAACTCCCCGGCAGCATCATTATCTGGCTACTTCAAATGCTATGGCTGTACGAAATTTGGCAGAGCCCAGGTGATGGTAAATTATCAAAACCTTCTTCTTTGTTTTATTTGCAATGCAATCAAAATATTTGGTGCTCCTTTTAGGCAAAGAGGGGATCTCCACTATTCCCACAAGCAAAGGGATTTCAGCCTGGAAGTTCAGTTTAAATTATTGCAAACCATCTTGGTTCTACAGCTAGTCTGACATCTTTCATGAATAACTATTTTTCACTCTAAAATTGCTACTCCTGAAAACTAAATGAGTTCATGAGTGTGGGATGACTTGCATTATGTACTATGCTTGGCTTAAAACATTCATTTTTAATTTTTTTTTATATATTAAACACAAATTTTTACTTGGATATTTAAGCTATCTACAGTGTATAAAAATTTGATAACTTGAAAAGAAATATTTCACTTCAATTTCAAAATAATAATTTTAGATGCATCTATCCAGAATAATTTATGTAGTCTGCTACTCCAAAAATTTCAGCACTTGCTAGCTTTCCTATCCATTATGCCACAGCCCTCAGAATAGCATGTAGAGCAGCCAAGTGTCAGGCTGAGTGCAGAGCTCTGATAAAAGGGGCCAGGAAATCTCAAGGAGCTCACAGCTGCGGTGGCAGAAAACAGCAAAGCGCCAAAGGGAGAAATGAATTCAAGTGCAAAGTCGCTGCAAGTTTAAACTCCCAAGAGAGAATATAAAGTAATCAGAGCAGAGCAAGTTGTCTCCTGAAATACTCAGCCTTCCTTGTCAGACTGCTATTCTGAACAAACACCACCCAGGTTAGAAAACACTGTTATCACTCAGCTCTTACTACCATCCCAAGCACAGCTGTGCCACTGAGTTTCCTGTATGGGATCATCTTTTTTCAAATACAGCGATGCTACTCGACAGATGGGCAGCGTATCTGCCTTCTGGCCAAGGTAAACCAGTAGTTTACAGACTCCTGCAAGTTCTGTTTCCATTAGAGGGTCAATCCAGTCTCTCACACAGCTGTAAGTATCCTACTCCTTTCAATGACCTCTTCATGATGTACAAACACCTGCTGAGCTCAGTGGTGACCCAGGCTCAGGCTGTCTGCTTCAGCTGGGTCGGCAGGACAGGGCTTGGGGTACACATTCCCTCAGCTGATACCCTACTCATCTTCATAAGTATTCACAGTGGGATTCCAGAAGCTTCTACTGAATATCCAGGGCAGACACCTTCTTCAAAATACAGTTTCTTGCAAAACTAAAAAACAAAAAAGCAGGTTGAGATGTACCCAACCAACTGGACCAATGTAACATGAGAAGAGATACTCCAGACTGACTGGACAACTTTGAGCTAATCTAATTTTTGAGGTCAGGCTAGTTTGCTTTTCATCTGGGTTAATTCTAATGAGTTGGAAAATAAAAGAAATAGAGATCTTAAACATTTCATTTCCATTGAAAACAATTATTTGAACTGATGGCCAATTGAAATCAATGTCATTTGCCGATAATCACTAGTACTTACAGTTGTAAAAGTCTAATTACATAGTTATTTTAAAGGATGGTTTTTCGAACTATTAAGACAGATTGGTGTACATGAACCACAAATTTGACTGCAAAAGCCTTTATTTTAGGCAATGGCATCCAACTCTGCATTAAAAAGAAGAAATTCCTAGAGCAATAAAATGTTATAACTCAATTTAAATAAGGTTTCTACTCAGCTTTTAGCTATGCCCACAAAATGCTGCAACAGCATAGATTTTCTTTATTTTGCAGCTGCAAGTTCAGTGTATGCCTGAGTTGTGTTAATATCTATCTCTCCAAAAGCATTAGGACTGGGAACAATTATATTTTTTACATACATTAAGAAACTAGAAGTATGCATGGCTGGTTACATAGATGTATTCATAACTGAAAAATTGAGGAAAATGTAAACATATGGCAAGAATCATAGAGATGAAACTCCTAAAAATCTCATCTTCCACCTTAGATGGTTTTAGGGTACTAAAGTAACACCCTTGGACATGACAATTTCTAACAAAAATGCAAGAGTTCCAGTACAGGACAGCATATTGGCTGGACTAATAACACTAGTTTAGAAACACCCAATCTAATAGTATTAGATTAGAAACTCCTACATCTTCCTCACAAAACAGCCACAAAACCAGAGGATGTGATTCCACCTCCCCACAATTCTGTGCCATTTCACGGGTGTGTATCTTTCAAGACATTTTGCTAATAATAAAAAAAAAAGACAGTTCCTTTTTTGTTATTGACCATGAATTTAAAAAGCACTATTGGAAGAGTAATTTCATCTAGAACTTACTTCTGCTATTGTATCCTAATGAATATTTCTCGTAAAACCAAGCAGGTCCTGTTGATCTTCTCTGGGATAAATCATGAGATGTCTGTCCACTCTTCACAAAAAGTTCACCAATTTTTTTCCTATGCTTACTGCAGGAATGCTATTGGGTGCAGCTCCCATTAATCATTTGAAATTTGTTGGTGTGTTTGCGACTTAGGATGAACTACTATATACCTTTCTGTACATGTGTGCAGTAAGACTATTACTGACTAGCAGCCTAACTAGAAAACACCTTTTAAGTTTGATTAAAAGTCATTTTAGCCTAGTTTTTACTACTGGTGGGAGGGAAGCATGTTGCACAAAAACTGTCACTTTACAACTGTGATAACTCAACAGTGGTAACACTACTCAAATTATAGATTATAACCAAAAGACTGTAACACTGCACCAGGACCCCTGCAAGATATGTCACGGGCACACAGAAATTATGGTGCTTGTCCCAGGCAGTTTACAATCCAGCTGCTGGAAATTCAACCCACACAGAGTAAGACAGCATGGGAAAGCAGCTCATAGCAACAGAGACCACAGCATAACACCTGCCTAGCCTCGCTTTAAATAGATTGCAATTCCTATTCAATGGGCAAAGCTCTTCAAATGTTACTGCTAGTGAAAATGAAATCCTGTCCTAGGGACRGCTTTCATAAGGAATGTTTTGTTGATTCTCAGCATTGCAGTATCCAAGCATATTATCTATATTGCTTTGTTTCTTGCAAACTGTGGCAATTTTGCACAATTTATCATAGCTGCATGTATATCAGTATATAAGTACATGGTAAGAAAGAAAGCGTCCTTTTATGGAAAAGCTATTTTCTCTTTTTTGTCTTTGTTACATTTCATAATCACTAACAAACCCCCAAATTAGTGGTATGCAGCTGGTCTAGGTGCTGGCAGGATTTTTTTTTTCCCCCAATCAAATGGAAGGTTCATGTTTCCTCTTTATAGAAACACGAAATTCGCTGGATGGGTGAAAACAATAGTAAAGGATTTGGCAATGGTTTGATAAGAAATCATAATTTCATCCCTTTTATAATAATCTGAGTAATCTCTTACTGACAGCTATCATTTTTCCTTGCCTATCAGCTTTCTAAAGATAGTTTGGAAAATGCATTAAAATTGAGGTCCATAAACAACAAACTGAGCTTCCGCAAACCTGCTCCAAGCACGGGCATTTGGTCCACACATCAACTTCCCAGCTGTGTTACCAGTTTTCCAGGGAGGCTACAACCTTCCTCAAATGCTAACACAGTATTTCACAACCTTTCTCGTCTTCATCTAGGCACCTGTATGGCTTTGGGAAGGAAGATGTTTTTTCTTTGTGAGGTCAGTGATGACAACCATCTACATGGCAAATCTTCTGCCTGTGCTGGAGCAGCAGGCAGGAGACTCTGGCAGTTTCATAATTAGTGCGAAAACACTAACAGGCTTCCAGAAGAGCAGTCCAGGACAAGCCTGGCAGCATTGAGAAAAGGTCATCTTGCAACAGAAAAACATTCTGAGTCGAAAAATTCCCTGCTTCCACGCACCAAAATTCTATCCAAGGTGGGCAGTCTTCAAATCACACTAATCAAATCTGCTGTTTCTCTCCTGAGTACAGATTAGCAGGACTCTGCTCTGCCATATTATTCATTTATTTAGGAGATGTAACTGTGCCTAGGAAACAAGAACTACTTGATTATTTTCTATGGACTCTACTGTGTGCTGCATACAATACTGCATAAATCCTCCAAGGAAAACACCGAAATAATACATAAATTGATTTTCTTTCTCAGCAAAACCATATTAACCAAGAAGAATATAGAGAAAGAAGCAAAATCTGAAAGTCCTGTAAGAATCAGAGCATGCAGGTAACAGGTTGTGCATTCTTACAGTGCAAATTATTCTGGTTTCAGACTTACTGAAATTTAAATAAATACCACACTCCTTTTATTCAAGGTCTTCAAGGAAGAAAATAATTTTTATTTAAAATTATGGCTTTATGTATTAGAACAGATCAATGCAGAACCAGTTCTTTCCTCTGCTAGTAGAAATTCGTATCACTTTCACCAGTTCAGAGGCTACACTTTAGGTTACATCCCTCCTTACTGGAATGGGAACGTGGCCCTGTGCGCTGCCTCTCAGTCATGTCAGATTCTTAGTCAAGTCAACAAGAGCAGATGGAAGCAAAAGTACTATTTACTGGGCAGAGGACTCAAAAATATTTGGATTCTCTTCTTTCAGTTAAAAAGTTTCTTCTCTCCCTCTCGTATCCCCATCAGGCATCTCACCAGACATTAACTTCCTGCAAACAATTTAGCACTCCTAAGAGCTGCATTACTGGATGGGAATTGTAAGGAAAAGCAGCACATGCTATTGTTTTATTAACACCTTTTACTCAAATCCCAGTATAGAAACCACAACCATCAACTACAAAAAGTTTGAGTCTGTTTTCAGTGGAGATTCAGGAACAGCCTGTCCTTAGGACTTCCAGTTTCTTTCAAGTGCTTCACACATTGTTATCCAAATGTCTTGTTTGAACTGCTTGTTAATTTTCCTCTGAAACATTTATCTTTTCATGAGATTGATAAGCCAAATGCTATCAGTAAAATTCTGCTTTGCTCTTTTATTTTGCTTGTTATAAAAATGAAAGGCAACATTTTAATTTTTTTAGACCTCTTTCTACTTTTTATGCAAAGTAGTTGGCTTTCCATTACCAAAAATGCAAATATAACTTGACTTTCTCTTTTCTGGTGTTTTGCCATAAGTATCTCAGAAAAATAAACAATGTCATTACTTTCTAGTCCAGTTCATTTCTTGTTCTTCAGAAAGAGCTGATCTATTTCTGTAGTCAATTTTGAATAACTGGCAGAGATGCTTCATCAGTCCACTTTGGATATCAAAATTTCCAGGGAAAATAGACCTGACACAACTACCACCGCAGTACATTTTTACTAATAATATTCCCTCATACACTTCATTTGTATTAAACACAAATGCTGTTACAGAGACTGCTTCCATTTCTATTTTGTCAAGCAAATGAGGAAACAATGAATATTCATGTTTCTTTCAGCTAACGAACAATCCAAACATGGACCACATCTCCATGCCAAGCTGAAACACAGGGAATCACTATGTGGTTGAAGAGTAATAAGGAATGAGAACAGGAGAAGGATGTTCTATTTATTTCATGCCCTGGATTTAAGAGCATATATATCATAATACAGCCCATTAATAACAACACTACAATTTTAGATTCAGATTTTGCAGATTCCATGTCAGATACTATATTCATATTGTTCTCACTTCCAAGCACTAAGTACTATTTTACAGAGATGCAACAAGACAGCCCCGAACTTGCATATGAGAAGCGGACAATAGTTTTAAAATTCTTCAAATTATGTAAAGAAAGAAAAGAATAAGTACATCTTAGAAGGACAAGTAAGAAAGGCTGAACACTAGCAAAAAAAAATGCAGCTAAAAACAATTGAGCAGCTTCCTGTTAAGAGACTTTCAAGTGAGACAAGCTTACAGATATGAGTCTAAAAACTCCTCAAAAAAAATGACCACACAATGATGCATCCAGAAAATGCCTTCATGTTGGAAGATGTCTTGGCGCAACATATCAGCTAAAGCACAAAGGCAGCTATCATTTGCCATTAACATTGAATCTGAAGGTACTAAAAAGCCATGGACAAAGTGTTCTCAGGTACATGGAACAAGGATGCTGACTAATTTCCACTCTTCAGAAGATAAGGAAAGCTGATTATAGGAGAGTATTGCTTCCATAGATGCCTGTCCCTGAGTTCTGCACGCCTTTTCTTTTTCTCATTTCCATTCTCACTTGCAAAAATTTTTTCTTCTGTCCTACAGCTCTTTGCCAGGTTAATTTTTTAACATCTTGTCTATGAAAAAATTGCAGATAATTGACCAGCTTTCATCATCACCTTCGTATGTTCCATTTTGTCTCCTCACCATATATGTCTTCTACTCCCAGCACAAGAATCTGAGATGGGGCTGATTCAGTATTTTTAGTCTCTCAAAGATAATTTTCCTTTTTTTTTTCCTCTTTACTATAGAACTAATGTCTGAACTGATTTTACCCTATAAGAGGCTTTACCCAGTGTCATGCAAACAGGGGAAACAGACTGAAGGGTTCTACCTCATGCTTCTGTACTCTGTCTTATCTCTTCACAGGTGGAATTTTGGCATCAGAAGTGCTTAGGGTGCTTATGTAATAYGTAGTCAAAGCCAGCAAAGTGCAACAAGGTTGAATTAACTTAAATAGGAAAAAACCCCCACAATTCTATCTTGCACCTTGCACCCTGCAACAAAAATATCAATGCAAATTTGGAGCTAGGAAATTATAATTCACGTTTTGCACACGCGCATGGCACTTCTGTCTGTAAATCCCCAAAACACAACAACAGCAGACTCAGTCCTTCACGTGGGAAAAAAACAAGAAAAAAAAAATCTTCTAAAGCTCAACAACCAAGGATATAGCTTTACTCTATTCTATACCTACCATATTAGAGCATGCTTTAAATGAACAGGCAGCCATAAAACTGCACTGTTGTTCTATGAAAGCATTTTAGTACTAGCAATAAATACAGTACACACTTTAAATGCAGAAATACTGCCAATGTGCAAATAATTTGTCTCTATTATAAACACAGCCACCTGTGTACAGTCTCTAATTCTAAACTATGTGTCAGTTGGACAAGAGGAATTAATTGGCAAAAACTTTCTGAGATGTCAAATATTTGGCTTGTATGAAGCCAGTGCTATCTAAGCTGGGTAGAACCCCCCTCTCTCCTCCTGTTGGAAATAGTTACCTAACTGGAAATAGTTACCACAGAAATCACATACCTTTACTGTCTTGTTACAGTGAATCATTATAACATTTGTGATAGAAGAATATAGGCCATAAAATGCAGTAACTTGTTGACAATAAGACACTTCTGTAGAATCATAGATTGGTTTTTATTGGAAGAGATCTTAAATATTGTCTAGTTCCACCCCCAGTGCCATGGGCAGAGACACCTTTCCCTAGACCAGGTTGCTCAGAGCCCCATCCAGCCTGGCCTTGAACTCTGCCAGGGTGGGGCATCCACAACTGTCCTGAACAACCTGTTCCAGTGTCTCACCATCCTCAAGAAACAGAAAAATAAAAAAAACAACAAAAACACAGGAAGTCGAGGTTCAGCACAAAGACCTAGTAAGAGACTCCAGAGCTCTCGGCTCTGGAGCCAGCCAGGCTTCACTGTCACCTTACAGGACCTGATTCAGAAAAGGCCCATTCATGAGCCTAATTCTACCTGCTTGGGTTAGATTTGCTGATTTCTCTGGGATGAGTCACAGCATAGCAAATTAAACACTCATAAGCATGTTCCATAGCTACCAGTGACACTGGGGAGTTCATAATAATTACCTTACAGTGTTCCATTAAACACATATTCGTAATATACAAATGCAAATAAGCATATCTGCCTGTAGAGTGACAGATCAGTTATGTTGATATTAGTCTCATCTTTTCCCTTATATTAGGTCATTTTCAAGCCATTAGAGAATGAGATCTTGGCTGTAAAAATATTTTCCAGCGGTGAGATTCAAAAGTTGTACAGATTTGAAAGACAAAAATACTAGTTCTTTAAATTTTCTCAAAACCCAACTGAAGCAAACAGATTTTTTTTTTTTTTTGTCATTGCTTAATTGAACGTTTCATTCTATTCCTGCCTATGTTGCACAACTGCACCGTGCTGGTGCCAAATAAAAGCACTTTTAAAATTGCTCATCTTTGAGAAGTGCGACTCCCATCATTTGCTTAACAAGTTACTCATGGAAATTAACAGATTTCCTTCGGATGAGATTATCATTGCTTTACAGTACTTTGCCTGATGGCTGCTGGTTTTCGTCAGGATGGTCCTGCAAGAGAAGGGATGTTTAAGCAATGTCTTCCTTTGCAGGCTGCAAGTACTGAAAATATATGCGAGTACAGTGATGGTATATCTGACATGTAATATGTGATAACCATAGACATAATTCGTTTGCTTTAGACTTTGTTTTACAAATAAAGTGAGAGCTTTATCGACATCCCACTTTCTTGTCCTCCTCTTTCCTCATTCCCCTAAGGCTGCCGAATTTTCTCGCTGACCAATCCCAATTCACTCCCTGTAGCTACAGACAGAGAGTCAAACTCAGGCTAAAGCAGGTGCTTTTTCTGCTGCCTGTCTAGGAGGTTTTTAATTAGTTTTTACTGAGACCAGTGGGTTTGTTACTCCCATTGTATGGATAGGGTAGGGTAGGGTAGGAAAAGGGAAAAAGAGGGAAAAAGAGGGAAAAAGAGGGAAAAAGAGGGAAAAAGAGGGAAAAAGAGGGAAAAAGAGGGAAAAAGAGGGAAAAAGAGGGA